>PVJD01007855.1:0-38833 GCA_004026545.1 Mormoops blainvillei
ATGCTGTTACATATTACCCTTTTTTTAATAAAAAATAAAAATAACCCTCGCAAATATTGGATGTCATTTAACTTTTTAATCTTTGTAAATATGGCAGGTTAAAAACAGTTTATCATTATTTTAAGTTTCCTCTCTTTAATTATGAGTGAACATAAGCATCTTTTCACATGTTTATTGGCCATTTATATTTCTTTCCATGTGAACTGCCTGTTCTTGGCCTTTGCCCATTTGTTGCTGTCTGGCTTTTCATCTGTTTCTTATTGATTTATTAGAGTTCCTTGTATATAAAGGAATTTGGCTCCTTGTCATATGTGTTACAAATAGTTTTCCTAATTTATCTTTTAACTTTGTTTATATGATTTTGTGTCCAGCAGTGTTGAAGTATATAGTTAAATTAATCATTCCATTATGACTCCTGAGTTTGGAGGTCATGCTTCAAAAGTCTTTGTAGGTGAGTTTGATTTAAATCGTGTACTGGAAGTATTTTGCTTAAAAAACTCAACTATGGATATAAGAGCTAGAAAGTATCTTAGAGGTTGTATAATTCAATGTGTCTATCTTCATATCTTGAATTTGTCTTTGTAGAGGAAAAGAAGTTTAGTCCCAATAAAGGGAATGGAGTCTAAAGTTTCCACGGCAAGCTAATGGTAAAAATATAGACTGGAACTCTGGATTCCAGATCATTCTGTTTAACCAAATTGTTTCATAAAGAGTTTTTTAAACTTAAAAAAGAAACATTTAAGCAATTCAAAAATAGAGTTAATTTTTAAGAAAATACACATTTTAAAACAAGATTCGTTTTTAATTTTCAGATTAATTTTTACTTAGAGAAATATTAGCGTGTTCTGTTAAACATAAATCATATATGTTTTTTAGATATTTAGTTGAATGAATGTACAAATATTCTAACCAAAGGGGCATATCTGTCTTTTTTACCTTCTTATTTTAGTTATAAGTATGAAATGTTGTTTTATTTTAATAGAAATTAAGTAGACTTTTGTTTTAATAGATAAGAGAACTAAAAAGCATTTACTTGGCTGCTAACTGTTCTCAGCTTCCTTTCCCTGGCTTGGGTAAACCCCGGGATTAAATCTAATTCCTTTTAAGTTGTTTGGGACATTAGCCAGCATGACCTGTCTTGAATGCGCATCTACCCATGTTATTCTTCATTCTAAAGCCCTCTCATGGCTCCTTACCTTAGCTTAGTCACTGTAGCCACTTGTCCCTCACAACTGTGCAGAGTCTTTCATTCAGCCTTATCCACACTTCCATTTGTACATGCTGTTTCCCTGCTTGGGGCAACTTTCTTGTTGTCCATATGCCTGCCTAAAAAAAAACACATAATTAAACATTATTTCTGCTACTTCTGTGAAGCCTTTTCCTATCTTTCTACTCTAAGACTAAGTGTTCCTATAGGCAGGACTTCTAATGTGTTAATTCAAGGATCATGGTGGATCTTTTAGCCAGCAAAACAGCCATTGAACTGGTAAAATTGTAAAAACAACCATTTAAAATCTCTGGAAATTGTACTAAGGGCATATAGCAAAGAGAGGAACATTTGTTCAAAAAATATTAAATCTTGGTAAAATGAACAAGAATCTGTGGCATTTGAACCATGACCTCATCTCATCCCCACCCCTAGCTCCATGTGATAGAAGCTGTTCTTCACACAGGTGTGGCCAGACAGATGAGGGATCCCTCTCCCGACAACTTCTACTGTAGGGCTATAGTTTCACTCCCAGAGGGGCAGACCATCAGCATCGGTTATACCTCTTAGCCCTATATTGTAGAAGCATTATTTTAAATGCTAAAGGTAGGCACAGCTGAGAGGACCAGAGATCCCTTCCATCACTCAGTTTCCACTAATGAGAGCTCTGCCCCAAGAATACTTGGGCACTGGTTGTGCCTGCCACAACTCATACGTAGAGTGAAGATTCCATGCTAGGAAAGGCAAACGAAGATGACTGGGGCTACCATCACTCTACAGGGTTCACTTGTGGAGCAGAGGAGTCACTCTGGGAGAAACAGATCACTCTCTCCCTGGCCCTCAACTCCACTGCAGTGACACAGAGTCTCTGCCAAGTGTGGAAGGCAGACCATTAGGATGGAGAGCTTCACAGGTCTGCCTGAAGGGGCTGACATTTGAAACAGAGAATGGAGAAGTTCCTGCCTAAGAACATTATCAAAAATGGAGATCTGCCAGCGGGATTGGGGTGGAAATGGAGGCTGGATGGAGGTGGTCAAAAGGAGGGATGGGAATGGGGGCATCTGTAATAGTGTCAACAATAAAAATCAAGTGAAAAAGCAATGGTGATATTGGAAATTAGAAATTAAAAGGGGACTGGTAGCTCCTGCATGCTAGTAGCAACAAGCAAAATACTGGACCAGCCAGAAGGTTACCAGATAGAAGAAGTTAAATAAATATCCAAAAAGAGACCTTATCAGGTCACACTCATTTCTCAGCCTGTGGAGCACTGTGCAAATGTGCTAGACTTCACCCACTAAAGAGAAATGAGAGCAAGATGTGGGGCTTACTCTAAAGCATTCCTCAAACCACACATAGATGCATCAGTAAAATACTGAAGACTTAAGGCTGAAGATACTTAGGTACACTGTCTGACCAAATATTGTCTGAACAATATGCTACTCTGACGCTGAGAAAACTCCTAGTAAGAGGCTTAATGATAAAATCATGCTTCTCTCTAGTGGAATGGAAAACTGTGCCCAAAAGATGCACCCTCTGAAGAGTGACCACAGAGAACCCCTGAGGTATTTGTCCCTGGATGAATATGGGGCAAAATCATAAACTCCCTGAACTGTAAACTATGCTTCAAATAACATGCACGTCCAATAGTAAAAGTTGCAAATCTAACTGGATAAGGGGGCTTAAAGAAAAACCTTTAACAAGAAGTGATTTTTTTAGTTCTAAGGTTGACCTATGGGAACCCAGAATAAAAGATAAAAACTAGAAAGCATCTGAGCAGAGACATCAGAGACTTCACAGTGTGGGGGAAATATACTTCACTGAATTAATTCAGCCAAGCCATTAAACGAATGACCAAGCAGAAAATAAAACAAGTTCCCAAAAGGGACTGGTCAGTATTGAGCTGCAGTACAGTATCTGAAATATCCAGTTTTCAGCTAAAATTATGAAGTGTACTAAGAAAGAGGGAAGTATGGCCCATACATAGGAGAAACAATGCAGTCAAAAAAAATTGGCCATGAGGAAACCCAGATGCTGGATTTACTGGACAAGGTAATATATTTAAAGCTACTTTTAAATATATTAAGCTACTTTAAACATACTTAATGAACTAAAGGAAATCATTTCTAAAATACTAACCAAAAAGTACAGGAAAAATTTTCACTAAATACTGAATATCAATAAAGTGATAAAATTATAAAGAAGAACCAAATGGAAAAACCAGGAGTTGAAAAGTATAATATTTGAAATTAAAAATTCACTAGAGGAGCTCAAGAGTAGATTTGAGTTGGCAGAAGAAAGAATCAGCAAATTGGAACATAGACCAATAGAGATTATGCATTTTGAAGAACAAAAAAAAAGTGAATAAAGAAAAAAGAAGAGCCACAGAGAAATGTGGGACACCTTAGTAGTACTCCTACACAAAATGAGAGTATCAGGAAGATGGAAAAGAAAGAGCAGAAAGACTATTTGAGGAAATAATGGGTAATGTCTTCCAAATTTTTGAAAAACATTACTCTAGGCCTCAAAAAAAGTCAACAAACTCCAAGCAGGAAAAATGCAAATTGACTGACACCCAGACACATCATAGTCAAAATGTTGAGACCAGATATAAAGAGAAAATCTTGAAATCAGCATAAGAAAAATGAGAAGAGAATCAAAATAAGGTCAACAACTGACCTCATCAGAAATAACAGTGGGCAGAAGACAGCGTTATGGTATATTCCAGGTGCTGAATGAAAAACCTCCCAACAAATAGTCAAGTATTTAGCAAAACTATCTTAAGAGTGAAGGTGAAATCAAGGCATTCCCAGATAAACAAAAACTGGGAGAAACTGTTGATAGCTGACATATGTTGCAAAAAGTACGGAAAGGGAGGGACATCAACAATAATTTGAATCCACATGAGAAAAAAAAGATCTACAGTAAAGGGAATTATGAAGATAATAATAAAAAGTATAATTACATATTTTTATTTTTTCCCTTAACTCAACAAGAATCAATTGCATAAAATGGTAAAAGTATATTGTTAGATCTACGACATATAGTAATGTAATATATTTGACAATAAAATACAAATGAGGAGGCTGGGCATTAAGCTAAGTTAGAGTAAGGAAATGGTATCAGGTAGTAAATGAAATACACAAAGAAATGAAAAAATAAAGAATGGTAAATATAATTAACATAAAAACCTCTTTAAATTGTGCTCTCCTTTCTTAGCTTCTTTAATAGGCACATGGTTATATAAAGCAGTACTTATAAATGTATACAGTTTGGTTGATATTATATATATAGACAAATTAGGTATACAAGTGGAGAAAATGTATCTGGAGAAGAATAAAGTTCCTATAACCTCTGGATTCTTTAAGAATCTGAGGTAGATTCTGATCATTGAAGATATATGTTAGATTCAGTGCAACCACTGAAAAAATAGTTTAAAAATATAGTTTTAAAAAGTTAAAAACATAGTTAAAATTGTTCTCTAGAAATATCTACTTTAGTAAAGGGGCTATAGTAAAGGAAAGACAGAGAAAAAAGTAGTAATGAGAAATATAGAAAATGAAGTGCAAAATGGAATAGGTAACTTTAACTACATTGCTAATAACATTAAATGAGAATAGATTGCACACACAAAAAAGTAGAGATTGCTGGCATAGATAAATCAAGCAAGATACAAATGTATGCTCTCTAGAGGTGACTCACTTTAGATTGTAAGACACAAAAAGGTTAAAAGTGAAAGGATAAAACATATTTCATGCACATAAGCCATGACACCATAAAAGTCATAGAGAACATAGGAAGGAAAATTTCAGATATCCCATGCAGCAATATTTTCACCGATACGTCCCCTAGAGCAAGGGATATAAAGGAAAAAATAAACAAATAGAACTATATCAAATTAAAAAGCTTCTGCATGGCTAAAGAGAACATCAGCAAAATGAAAAGGGAACAAATGTATGGGAAAATATATTTCCCAATGATACCTCAGACAAGGGGTTGATCTCCAAAATATATGAAGAACTCACACAGCTACACTCCAGGAAGACAAATAG
The DNA here is from genome assembly GCA_004026545.1 of Mormoops blainvillei. Classification (NCBI taxonomy): domain Eukaryota; kingdom Metazoa; phylum Chordata; class Mammalia; order Chiroptera; family Mormoopidae; genus Mormoops; species Mormoops blainvillei. The sequence continues at coordinate 5,257 of PVJD01007855.1, forward strand.
TCCAATTAAGAAATTGGCAAAGAACCTGAACAGACACTTCTCCAAGGAGGACATACAGAGGGCCCAGATACATATGAAACCGTGCTCAGCATCACTAGTCATCAGAGAGATGCAAATTAAAACCACAGTGAGATACCACTTCACACCAGTCAGAATAGCCATCATTAGAAAACCAACAAACAAGTACTGGCAAGGTTGTGGAGAAAAGGAAACCCTAGTACACTGTTGGTGGGAATGCAGACTGATGCAACCACTGTGGAAAACAGTTTGGACTTTCCTCAGAAAACTAAAAATGGAACTACCTTTTGACCCAGCAATTCCACTGCTGAGATTATACCCTAAGAATCCCGAAACATCAATTGAAAAGAACCTATGCACCCCAATGTTCATAGCAATGTTGTTTACAATAGCCAAGTGCTGGAAACAGCCTAAGTGCCCAAAAGCAAATGAGTGGATCAAAAAACTGCAATGGAATAGTACACAGCAGAAAGAAAGAAAGAGCTCCTACCATTTGCGACAGCATGGATGGATCCAGAGAGTATTATGCTGAGTGAAATAAGCCAGATGGTGAAAGACAAATACCATATGATTTCACCTATAAGTGGAACCTAATCAACAGAACAAATAAGCAAATAAAATATAACCAGAGACATTAAATAAAGAACAAAATGACAGTAACCAAAGGAGAGGGTGGAGGGGATAATGGGGGAAAAGGGGAAGGGTCACCAAGGAACATGTATAAAGGACACATGGATAAAACCAAAAGGGGGGGTAGGATCAAGGGTGGGAGGTGGGCAGGGACAGGGCAGTGGGGAGGGGTGGGAGGAAAATGGAGAAAACTGTACTTGAACAGCAAGAAAAAAATGATATAACAATTATATATGCATATATGCTCCTAAAAGCAAAGCCCTAAAATAAATGAAACAGAGGGAAGTAATCCAACAATAATAGTTGAAAAGTTCTATTAATTTTATAGAACTAGACAGAATATCATCAGGGAAATAAAGACTTGAATAACATTATAAAACAGCCAGCCCTAACGGACATCTATCAAGCACTCTACTCAACAATAACAAAACACGGACTCTTCTCAAGTGAACATGAAACATTTTTCAGAGTAGACCATATGACAGGAAATAAGATAAGCCTTTTGTGCTGCAAATTTTACACTCAAGTGAGTGAAAACCAAATCTATAGAACAGCAGAGCATGTTTGGAAATAATGTATCTAATAAGGGACTTGTATGCAGAAAATACAAAAAGCACTTACAAACTAATAATAAAAAGACAGATAATCCAACTTGAAAATGGGCTAAGGATTTAAATTGATATTTCTCTGAAGAAGATATGCAAATGAAAAGATTATCAATATCACTAGACATTAGGGAAATGGAAATTAAAACCATAATGTGATACCACTTGTCACCAACTAGGATGGTAAAAATGATGATGATGATGATGATGAAGAAGAAGGAGAAGAAGAAGAGGAGGAGGAAGAAAATAACAAAGTGTTGGCAAGATATTGGCAGATTGGAACCCTGATACACTGCTGATGGGAATATAAAATGTTGCAGCTGGTTTGGAAGTTCTTCAAATAGCTAAATATGACAGTTCACTCTTATGTATTTATATACAGGCATAGCCATATAACAATTTTATTCCTAGGTATATATCTAAGAGAATTGAAAACAAATGTCTAACAGAAAACTTGTGCATGTTCGTAGCAGCTTTATTAATATTAGCTAAAAGGTAGAAATAACTCAAATGTCCATCAGCTGATGGATAAAATGTGGTATATCCATATAATGCAAGATTACTCATTCATAAAAAGGAATGAAGCACTGATACTTGCTACAACATGGATGGACCTTGAAACTTTTATGCTAAGTGAATGAAGCCACTTATGAATGGCCACATATTGTGTGATTTTCTTTATAGGAACTTTCCAGAATAAACCAGTCCATTATGACAGAAAGAAGATAAGTTTCACAGGGGTATTTGGGAGAGGAGCATAGAGAGTGATTGCTCATGTGTATGGTATTTTGTTTTGGGGGTGATGAAAAGTTCTGGAATTACATAATGGTGATGGGTGCACAACTCTATAAATATGCTAAAAACATTTAATTGTGTACTTTAAATTGATGAACTTCATGGTATATAAATCAAGCTGTTAAAACAACCGTGCTCCCTCATGTTTTTATCACTCTGCATTGTTCTCACTTATAATTTTTTTCAAATTACATTTTAATAACTCTTTGTCTATTAAAGAGTTATTAAACTCTTTAGGAAGAAGAGAAGCAGATCCTGTTTCTTCCTATGCTTCTTCCTATGCCCCTGGCCCATAGAAGGATTCAGTTGCTGTCTTTTGAATGAGTGTGAAGACTTTAATAAAGACAATAAGCTGTAGCAAATATAGAATGTGGCAATTTTGTTATCTATATGCACATCTGCAAGAGACTTGTTCCATGGTTAAAGGGGCTTGTTGTAGAAAATATGCTTATTCTGTTAGCATAAATGAGCATTACCTTATATTAAAACTCTGAATTTTGATTTATACTTTCAAAATTCATAAGCATAAAAATGCATACACATATGCTTTTTTTTCCCTTTCAAATTCCAAACAATATTCTTGATGGGGTTTTTTTTTCAGCTTTTAGCTTCCACCCCTAGCTTACCAAGGACTAAAAACGGGGTTTCAATATATAACTACATTTGCTTCCAATAGTGGTGTACAGATGGAATTAGTGTAAATCAGGGTTTCTGAACATCCACAGCTAGTTGTTAATTGCCAAGCTTTGTTTTGACCTTATGTGATACAATGACAGAGTAGTCAAATGGATGTAGTTGCTTGTTGTTACTTGTTTCTTCTCAGCTGCAAAACCTTAGGCATGCTACTATATGTCATTGTACTTCCGTTTCCTCATCTGTAATCTCTACCATGCAATGTTGTGGAAATGATAAATTATGATAATTTATATGAAAGCACCAAAAAATACACTGCATATAGGTGATGGTGACGATGATGATGGCAGCTTATTTTGTTACTCACTGCATATTACATGCCAGGCACTGTGCAGAACTCCTGCAATTGATTAGCTTACTTAATTCTAACAATAGCCAGGTAGGTAGATATTGTGAATATTCCCACTTCAAAGATGAGAAACTACCGGAGCTGGTGAAGCTCAGCAGATTGAGTATCGGCCTGTGAACCAAAGTGTCGCTGGTTTGATTTCCCAGGCAAGGCACGTGCCTAGGTTGCAGTCTGGGTTTCCAGTAGGGGGAGTGTGAGAGGCAACCACACACTGATGTTTCTCTCCCTCTCTTTCTCCTTCCTTTCCCCTCTGTCTAAAAATAAAAAATAAATAAGTAAAATATTTAAAATAAAAACAAAATCTGTAAAAATATAAATAAAATAAATTTAAAAGAAAAAAGGATGAGAAACTGTAGTTGCTCAATAAGTGTGGTCAAAGGTATGTCACTGCTGGTGTATGGTGAGTGTTAAAGAAATATTACTTTCCTTCCTTTCCATGGGTACTTTTACTCTCTTCATCTAAGTCAGTTATAGACGTTCAGCGACTACTCTGTTTTCATATGTGTATAGCACAAACACCTAGGCAAATTGAGACTAGAAGATTTAATGAAAGTGAAAGACGGGACCCCAGGCAGCCCAGTATTACTTAGCTTCATGAAGGGTCCAAGAGTACTCTAATCGTCATTAGATAAAATATAATTCTTTTCACCTTTGAAATTGTGCAGAAAGCAAGAACAACAACATTTCAGACCCACTGTTTGCTCACTGTGATTTTCCCTTCTCCTCTTCAGATGCCAGCCCCCAGTTGTCCCTTTGCCATGCCTGTTTGTTCCTAGGAGAAAGCAGCTGAAGTTTGCTTCTTGTGGGAAACTGAGAATAGTTTAGCTCCTTTTGCCAGGAATATACTGGTCCTGCTTTTTGTAGTCTGTGTTAATTTTTCTCATTTGGTTTTCTTCCTTCCTTCTTTCCTTCTTTCCTCCCTTCCTTGCATAGATACAACAAATATTTAACAAATACTATGAGTGCCAAACTATATGCCAGGAGCTGGGGATAAAAAAGTGAACAAAACAGAGTTTCTGCTACTCTCAAGGAAAGGATAGAGGTAAACAAGTGAACAAGAAAACACCCTGGTTCTATTTTGAAGCTAAATGTTTGGAGATCCTGACCATATGATCATAGAGCATTTATCCTAAGTCTAAACTTCCTTCAGAGATAGGGCATTATTGAACAAAATACCCAAGAGTCAGTAATTTGTAGACTAAATCATGGAATCCGAGAAAACTAGTGCCAGGAATGAGGCAGTGTAATGGAATGAGCATGGACCATGTAGTCAAAAGTTATTGTGTCTAGGCCCAGCTCTGCTAAGACACTTATTTTCTCTACCTATTTTTGCTTATCTGGAGAATGGGATCAATAAAAATCTCTACATGGCAGGTGTGTTATGGAGCTTAAGTAAGATACTTCTTAGTCAGTCTGTATCCCCTTATCCTGCTCTATTTATCAGTATCTAAAATTACTATTATTCTTCCTCACCTGAGGATATTTTATTGATTTGAGAGAGAGAGAGAGAGGGGTACAGAGACACACTGATGTGAAAGATAAACATTAATTGGTTGCATCCCATATGTGCCCTGACCAGGGATCAAACCCACAATCCAGATGTATGCCCTGACTGGGAATTGAACCCACAACCTTTTTTAATGTATGGGACAGTGCTCCAACCAACTGAGCCACGCAGCTAGGGCTAAAATTATATTTGACTTCCCTTATGTTTCTTTCGTCCACCTTCCTTAAAATGGAAGCCTCCATAAGGCAATCAGTGTCTTTGTCTAACTTGTACATCATTGTATCCCTAGGCTGGTCTAATGGTGCCTGATGAATAGTAGGTACTGAATACATTTTTATTAACAGAATGGGTGACAATGAATGTGAAGGTATTTTTAAATTTATGAAATTCAGGTCCTGGCTGGTATGGCTCAGTGGAATGGGTACCAGCCTGCAAACCAAGGTGTCGCCAGTTCAATTCCCAGTCAGGGCACATGCCTGGGTTGCTGGCCAGGGCCCCAACTGGGGGCATGTGAGAGGCAACCACACACTGATGTTTCTCTCCCTCACTTTCTCCCTCCCATCCCCTATGTCTAAAAAATAAAGTTACTTAACCTCACCAAACTTCCCCTGACACATCTATTTGTCTCACAAAGTAATTAAGCAAATTCCAGGAGATAAATTCATGTGAATGTGCTTTATGTGCTCTGAAAATAAAGGTTTTATAAGATGAGAAAACTAAAGGTCAGGAAAAGAGGTGACTGGGTGATAGAGCAAGTAGTGTCAGAATTTATAGTGGAATCTCAACTCCCAATCCTTTGTCTGGTATAGTAAGGCAGATTCCAGAGAGGAAACAGTGGAGTAAAGTTCACAGTGGCCAGGGATAAGGGAAAGCAGGCTCTGTCTGGCTGCAACTTGTCTCTTCAACATAATGGCAAAAGGGAACTAGGAAGATATTGTGCCAGAGAGTATATGATCACTTTAAAGAATGGAAAGAGCTCATTCATCAAGTTGAACAGTTTATCAATATGTTTATCTATCATTGACAGTTCCACTAGCTCCTTACCACTTCACTTTTACTTAGTTCAAAAAGATGCCAAGTGTGATACATTTTCCCTCTCAGGTTTTATCCTGGATTACATTTTGTTCAATTCTGTGTTTCACTGTCATATAGGAAGAGAATAAGGCAAGGTAAGAGTATGTCAAGCAATTACTCTCCATTTCTACTGAGAAAAGAGAAAAAATTATCTGAGGGATGTAGGCTAGATATGAGGAAAAATTTGTGGCCATGATGTGAGATGTACTGTGGTCAAATGGATATTGTGAAATCTTTCAAATTTTTAAGGAGAGATTTTCATTTATGTAACATAGTTTAGCAGTGTCCTAATTAGAACTCAAAAGTTGCTCAGGGTTCATCGTGGCCTTCACATTAAGATACTATTTGAAAGGCAAAAAGACAGTTTTCTAACTACATTCTTCGGCTTGACAACAGGTGGAACAGGAAAGGAATAGGAAGGAGAATTGAACAGGGAATGCTCAAGCAGTGTTTGAGCTAGATATTGGCAATTCATCAATAAAGCCCATATGAAGGATGCAAATCAGACACAAAGATGGATTATTTATAATATAACATAGTATAGGTGCTCTGAAAGAAGACTTTATAAGTTGGGAATATGATCATATTCTATCTAGGGTACACAAGGCCAAGAAGGGCTTCATGGAGTAGGTAATGGCCTCTTGGGCTGAGCACTGAATTATGAGATGTTGTGGCAAGGGAGACAGATGGTTAGGGGAAGGGCGAAGGCATTCCAGTTGGAGAGAATGGCATGTAAGCAAAGACAGGCCTGTGAAACAGCAGGGTTAGACTGGAGAACTGAAACAGAATGATACCAGTGGAAGGTGATATCAAAAAGGTTGTAGAAATCATGAGATAAGGAGCTAGAAATAAGCCTTGAACGGCAGACAACTGCTTTGAATTTGTATCCTGTAGGCCAAGTGGTTTTCAGTTCCTACCTAAGATGCTTTAAGCATTTAGTAATATTACAGATCATTTGGTCTTACCTGTTGCTCAAGAGTCAGAAAACTCTGAGCTAATAAGAGCGGGATCAGTCTTCTGTATTGCTAATTATCTCCTCAGGGGATTCTGGGGCATCAGTGAATTATGCCACTACTGTAAGCCATGGGTGGCTATTGAAAGGTCTTTAGGAGAGGAGTTACACAAGTGGAAATTTTAGATAGAATTTCTCTGTGGTCCTGTGTAATTTATGTATCAGTGAGGATCAGACAGGAAGCAGAAAACTTGAATAAGAGAGTTGCAATTATTTTAAAGGTGAACTTGTGTGTGTGTTTTGGGGGTACTATTTAGGCAGTATTTAAAATAAATAGGCAGTAGTAAAAATATATGGATATTTTTATCCAATTGTTATAAAACAACAATTGGGATACACTGAGGAAGTGCACTACATTGAGTCTGTGAGGACTTACAGTTTTTTGGTTTGAGTAATAGGGGATTGCCATCCACTGTGAGAAACTATCATGTAATAGTTGATCTTGGAGTCAGACAGATTTGAGTTCAGATCTTGCAATCATCATTTACTGTCTGTGGATCTTGGGAGAATGCTTAAGGTTTCTGGACCTCAGTGCTCTCTTCCACAAAATTGGGATAATAGTGCATATCTCATTCATTAGTTGTAAAGGTTAAATGAGTTTAAGATATGTAGAATTTACATATAATTTAGTAGGCGGGACATATATAGGCTGCCAGTAAATGGTAGGGGTTATTATTGTGCTATATGTTGTGAGTGTATTGGAATAAGATGGAATAGGGAATTTTTAATCTCTGCCAGTGACCCCTGTTCCCCCAAACAAATCAGTATCTTATGCTGGGGAGCAGGATACTTTTCCCAAGTGTCAAGTTAATAGCTGACCTTGTTTTGTCTTGGGTCAGGACTTGCTATTTGTGTATTTAAAAGAACCGGGTAAACCCTGCTTTTGGTAAGTATCTCAATGAAGCTGTTTTCTTAGCTACTGTAGGTTCTTTAGGCCAACATGAAATGGCTGACCTTGGATTTCCTGGTTGTGGACTGAGCTTGGAATCTCGCCAGCACTTCACTGCTACTCAAGCTGTGTCAGCTCACATGGTGCTCTCACCTTCTTTGGCTTTCTGAAGTCCTTAGACACTTAACTGAACATTTCCCACATTTCTTAAACTACATTGTGTTTTACTTGCCTCGGAAAAAGTCACAAAAGGACATCAAAATAGGGTTGCCTTGTTCCCCAGTACTTTCACAAGTTTTGTATAAGGGATGGTAGTGGCTGTTGCTTTTCTGCCTTAACCAGTAGTGTTTGACAGAGCAGGAGGTAGCATGGTATATTGAAGAGCTCATTGGGCTGGGAGCCCAATGCACTGGACTCTAGTCCCAAAGGGAAGTTGGGGTGAAATGATGAAAATGGGGAGACATGACCATTTATTTTGAGTGTGCCAGGCCCTTTTCCATGTATTATCTGATGATTTGTCACAAAATCCTTGAGGCTTACATATTATTTTCCCCATTTTGTAGATAAGGAAACTGATGGTAGGGAGTTTAGTTTTATCTTTTACCCAACATTTCAAAGCTAGTAATCAATAATATTGACTTTCAAACCTGAGTCCTCTGCTTCCAAAGTCCTTGTTTTCTTTCTTTCCATTTGTGACAATGCAACTTACTAGAAAATGCCTTAAACTCTGGCTTCATTTGCCTCATCTGTAACATGGCACTCTGTAACCTCTGCTCTGTATGACAGTAAATCTCCTCAGACTAGACATTATAGGAAATGACAATATTTATATCTTTGGATACTTAATGTAACCCGAGTGCTTTTCACAGTCTCCACTACATATTAGGGTACTCAATAAAGATTTGCTGATTTCTTTCCAGCAGTAGGGTGTTTCCACGATGGATGAGGCCCATTTTGGTGGTTTCTATACTGTTTAATGATATTATCTTCTTTTCCAAGCATCCTGGAGTATAGCTCAGTGGCAGATGTTGGCCATTTTATAGATTATTTATCACTTGATTTTTCTAGATTCTAGATGCTAGGAGAACTTGATAAACAGAATGTGACCCTGGGCTCCAGTCTCAGGCCCGTCTCTGAAAAATTCTTTCTCCTGGTCAATTCTCTTTTCTTTTCTGGGCCTGAAATTTTCCTTTTGAACAATTAGGGATTTAGACTAGGTTTATGGATTTCAGCCCTAACTGGACATTTAAATCATTCGGGGTGCATTTAAAAATTTGGATGCCTGGACCCTATCCTAGTTCAATTAAATTAGAATTGGGAGGGTAGGAAGAGCCACTGATATTTTAAGAAAGCTCCTCTAATGATTTACTGTGTACCCAAGGGTGGGAAACAGTGGACTAGATGATCTCTGAGGGCCATCGATCCCTAACATTCAATGACCTGCAATACCATATAGCATGGTGCACAAAGCATAGGTTTGGAGTTAACCAGGCATGCATTCAAATCCTGGCTCTGCTACTTTATTAACTGTGTGATCTTGAAGAAATTGTCAATGCCTCTGTACCTCTGGCTCTACATTGTAAATTGGTGATATACTGCATGCCCTGTAGTAGTAGTTGTCGGGATTAAGTACCTTCCACAATGTTTAATGCATAGTAATCCCTCAGTAAATACTGTTTTTTAGTATCAGAAGTTCAAATAAAGAATGTGAGAAAAATATTGATGCTCTAAGATTTAACAAGTAAATTAAAATCGAGTTACTTTCTCATTTCCTGTTTTCATGGCAATGGATTCCGGAAACAAATAATGTGGAAACAGCTCCCAGCCCTCAAATTTGATGACACTAGAGAAAAGAATCTGGCTAGTTCCTCTGTGGCTGATCGGCTACAATGGCTAACGAGTCATTGGAAAGATTTTGGCTCAAAGAATCTAGCACATGTGGCTTGGGAGATGCAAGAACATGACTGTTACAAGGTTTCATCTGTTCATCCTCATTTCTAAGAGTGATTCTAGGGGGAAAAGATAGTTTTGTCATTTTGGATAGGGCACACTGATAAAAACAGTCTTGCTACCACCTGTCCAGCTGTCTTATCATGTTTGTCTGTGATATAAACTACAGTAAAATGGAAATCACTAATAGACCTATAATTGCTTGATGCATAGTGACAAGTAATTTTTCTATTCATCTTTGTGTGTTGTGTAACATAGTTTCTGCATGACAGATTTGTGGCTTTAGTGTGTACTAGAGCCATGAGCATCTCCATCTGTTCTTTTCCAAACTAAATGTTTGACAAGTATGTAAAACACCTCACTTGTTTAGTAATAAGATTTAGTACATGGTAGGCATGATTCCCTGGTCTCCCCAGGAAAAACACTGAATTTTGCTTCCTAGAGTAATCATTATCTTGGCCCCTTTTATAGCATTTCTCTTGATATACTTTGCAATAAACATTTGTGCTGTGTCTTGGTCCAAACTTGCCTTGGTCCAAAATGTGCCCATAAAAACTTCTTTGATGACAGGGGAATATGTCTTTCTCATCTTTACATACCTATCATGTAGCACAGCTGCCCATTTATAATTTATGAATGACATGAATTTTTCAATGGATCAATAAATGACTGAAAAGTGTGAGCGACCTTTCTTTTTCCTCCCTTCATAATGCATGATGAGGATAAATGTGTGTGTATTAGAAAGGGGGTAATATTTGTATCACATAAAATAGAACCCGACTCAGAAGACAAGGCTTCCAGAATGGTATAGTGAAGACTGGCATAAATCTACACTTTCATAAAGGCAACAAACACACTAGCAAAAATTGTGAAAATCAACTTCTCCAGAACTCTAGAAAGAAAACAAAAGCTTACAAAAATCTGAGGGGCATTTGTTTAAGAAAAACTGCCGAATAATCTCTGATTATAGTGGAAGTAATTAGAAATTAATAACAGAAGGAAAGTTGGTTTTTTTTAATTCATGGATGTGTAGAATTAAGCAACACACTCTTAAATAAACAGGATCAAGAAAGAAATCACATGAGAAATGAGAAAATGCCTGAGAAGAATGAAAATGAAAATGTAACATACCAAAACCTTTGGGATACAGATAAGCTAAAGCAGTACTTAAAGAGAAATTTATAGCTTTAAATGCCTATTGACATAGTCTGAGTGTTGTTGTCCCCCCAAATTCACATATTGAAATCTTAGTACCCAATGTGATGGTATTAAGAAGTAGATTTTTGGGAAGTATGTAGGTCATGAGTGTGGCACTCTCATGAATGGGATTAGTGGTTTGATTAAAAAAAGGTCCCAGAGAGCTTTCCATGTGAGAATAACAAACTATCTCAGGAAAATCAGTTAATTAATATAACGTACAACATTTAAGAGAATAACGTCCTATGATAATCTCAATAGATTCAGAAAAATATTGGGAAAAAATCGTACACTCTTTCATGATTAAAACAACAAACCAGAAATTAGAGGGAACTTACTCAAACTAATAATGAATATCTATGAAAAACTCACAGCTCACATCATACTTAAGAGTGAAAAACTTAAAGCTTTCCCTGTATTGAAGGTTCTAGCCAGGGCAATTAGACAAGAAAAATAAATAAAAGACATCCAGATTGGAAAATAAGAAGTAATTCATATATGATATAATCTTTATATATGGAAAATTCTAAAATTTCTATAATAAACTGTTAAAACTAATACATGAGTTAAACAAGATTGTGGAATATAATATTGATGTACTGAAATCAATTACATTTCTATACATTAATGGTGAACAATTTGAAAATGATAAAAAATTAGTTTATCCACAATGTCATAAAAATAATAGAGTACTTACAAAAAATTTAGCAAAAGAAGTGCAGTACTTATACACTTAAAACTATAAAATGTTGTGGAGAAAAATGTAAGATTATAAATAAATAGATAAACAATCCATGTTGATTGATCACAAGGTTTAAAATGTTAAGATGGCAATACTCCCCATAAATTCAAGAAAATTCCTTTTAAAATCCAGCTGGCTTCTTAGAAGAAATTGAAATGCAGACCCTGAAATTTATACTGAAATACAAGAACCTAAAATACCCAAAACAATCTTGAGAAAGAGCAAAGTTAGAGGACACACACACTTCTTGATTCCAAACCTTACTAAAATGTATATTAATCAAGAATGTGTGGTACTGGCATAATGATAGATACACAGGTCAATGGAATAAAATTCAGAACACCAAAATAAATCCTTATATTTATGGTTACTTGATTTTCAACAATGGTGCTAAGACCATTCAATTGGAAAAAGAGCAGGGGGGTTTTTTTGTTTGTTTTTTTAAATTTTTTTATTGTTGTTCAAGTACAGTGTTGTCCATATTCCCCCCACCACTCCTCCCTTCCCCCACCCTCAACTGCACCCCCCTTGACTTTTTCCATGAGTCCCTCATATATGTTCCTTGACTACCATTCCCCTGTTTCCCCCCATCTTCCCTTCCCCCCTTCCTTTGTTCAATGTCAGTTTGCTCTTCACTTCAGTGTCTCTGGTTATATTTAACTTGCTTGTTTGTTTTGTTGGTTAGTCTCCACTTACAGGTGAAATCATATGGTATTTGTCTTTCACTGCCTGCCTGATTTCACTTAGCATAACTCTCTCCAGATCCATCCACGCCATTGCAAAGGGTAGGAGCTCAGTCTTTCTTAATGCTGCGTAGTATTCCATTGCGTAAATGTACCACAGTTTTTTGATCCACTCATTTACTCATGAGCACCTAGGTTGCTTCCAACACTTGGCTGTTGTAAATTGTGCTGCTATGAACATTGGGGCACATAGGTCCTTTTGAATTGGTGTTTTTGTTTTGTTTTGTTTTGTTTTGTTTTAAGAAATACTGCTAGGTCAGCTGGATATCCACATGCAAATAAATGAAGTTGGATCATTTCTTTATACGATATGCTAAAATTATCTCAAAACATATCATGGACCTAAATGCTGGAGGTAAGACAATAAAAGACCTAGAAGAAAATAGAGAAGTAAATCTTTGTGACATTTTGATAGGATATTGGTATATATGTATTTACATAAAACACCAAAGGCATAAGCAACAGAAAAAGTGCCAAATCAGACTTTATCAAATTTGAAATTGTGTTACACTGCTCTCAGGGAAGTGAAAATCCAGCCCATAAAACCAGAGAAAATATTTGCAAATCACATATTTGTTAAGGGTATTGATTCTAGAATATATTTTTTAAACTCTTAAAATTTAATGATAAAATAGCAAATGACCCATATTTAAAACAAGCAAAGGATTTGAAGAGACATTTCTTCAATGAAGATATACAGATGAACAAAGCTCAACACCATTATTCATTAGCAAGATGAAAATCAAGACCAAAATGAGATACCACTTCACACCCACTTAAGATAAACTATAGTAAAGAAGACAAAAATATAACTTGAATGTGGAAGAATTGAATCTATTATACATTGCTGGTAAAAAGTGTTAAATGGTGCAACCACTTTGGAAAACAGCCTAGAATGTTACAGGGTGTGTGTGTGTGTGTGTGTGTGTGTGTGTATTAGGATATATTCCACATATCCCAAAGTGCTGGAGGTTCATTCATGTTATTGCAAATGGCTGTACACTGCCATTTGCAATAAAAATGGCTCATTTTTTATGGCTGAACATGTGTACTATGCCATAAAATATATTCAGCCACAATTTCTTTATCCACGTATCCATCAATGGGCACTTAGGTTGTTTCCATATCTTGGCTGTTGTAAATAATGCCACGGTGAACATGGGGTTCATATATCTTTTTGAACTAGTATGTTTGTTTTCTTTGGATAAATACCCAGAGTGGAATTACTCCATCATATGGAAGTTCTATTTTTAAATTTTTCAAGAACCTCTATACTGTTTTGCATATTGGTTTCACCAGTTTACATTTTCACCAACAGTGGATAAAGCTTGCCATTTCTCTACATCCTTGCCAATATTTATTTCTTGTCTTTACAATACTGGACATTTTTAAAGGTGTGGGGTGATATCCCATTGTGGTTTTTATTTGAGTTCCCTTGATGATTAATAGTGTAGAGCATCTCTCTATGCACACGTTAGTCATCTGTCTTCTTTGGAAAAATGCTTATTTTCCTATTGAATTGTATGAGTTCTTTATATATTTTGGATATCAGTCTCTTATCAGGTATATGATTTGCCAATATCTCCTCCCACTGATTTTGTAAATGGTTTACTTTGCTGTACAGAAGCTTTTTATTTTGATGGAGTCCCGCTTATTTGTTTTTGCTTTTGTTGCTTTTGCTTTCCATGCCAAATTCTAAAAAATTATCACTAAGATCTATGTTAGGGAGTTTACTGCCTTTGCTTTCCTCTAGGAGTTTGATGGTTTCAAGTCTAACATTCAAATATTTAAATCACTGTGAGCTAATTTTTGTGTATGGTATCAGAGAGTCGTCCAGTTTCATATATTCTTTTGCACATGGGTATTCAATTTTTGCAACACCATTTATTGAAGAGACTTTATTCTTGGCTCCTTTGTCTTAATTATTTGGTCATATAGGTATGGGTTGACTTCTAGATTGCCTGTTCTGTTACATTGACCTATGTATCTGTTTTTATGCCAATATCATACTATTTTAATTAAATATATCTTTATACTATAGTTTGAAATCAAGGGATGTAATGCCTCCAGTTTTGTTCATCTTTCTCATGATTGCTTTCGCTATTAGGAGTCTTGTGGTTTCATATAAATTTTAGCATCATTTGTTCTATTTCCAGGAAAAATATCACTTGAATTATCACAGGTATTGCATTGAATCTGTGTATTGCTTTGGGTAGTATGAACATTTTAACAATATAAATTCTTCCAGGCTATGACCATAGAATATCTTTCCATTTATTTGTATATTCTTTAAGTTTTTAAATTAATGTCTTACAGTTTTCCATCTATAATACTTTCACCTTGTACTTAATTTTATTCCCAAGTATTTTATTCCTTTGATTCAAGTGTAAATGGGATTGTTTCCTCCAATTATCTTCCTGATAGTTCATTATTAGTGCATATAAACAGAACAGAACAAATTTTATGTATTGATTTTATACCCTGCAACATTACTGAATTCGTTTATCAGTTCTAGAAGTTTTTAGATGGAGTCTTTGGGATTTTCAATATATAATCATGTCATCTGCAAACAGCGAAAATTTTATGTATTTATCCCCAATTTGGATGTCTTTTATTTCTTTTTCTTGCTTAATTTCTCTGACTAGGACTTCCAATAATATTTTGAATGAAAGTGGTGAGAGAGGGCACCCTTGTCTTGTTCCTGATCTTAGAGGAAAAGCTTTAAGCTTTTGATCATTGAGTATTATGTTAGCTGTGGGCTTATCATATATGGCCTTTATTATTATCAAGGTACTTTCCTTTTATACCCATTTTGTTGAGAGTTTTTTAAATCATAAACGGATATTGTATTTTACCAAATGCTTTTTCTACATCTATTGAAATGACTACATGATATTTACCCTTCATTTTGTTAATATGGTATATCACATTGATTTGTGGATGTTGAACCACTTGAGTAAATCTCACTTGATCGGGGTGTTTGATTCTTTTCATTTATTGTTTAATTCCATTTGCTATTTTTTTTTAGGATTTTTGCATCTATGTTTAACAAGGATATTGAACTATAATTTATTTTTCTTGTGACATCCTTCTCTGGTTTTGGTATCTGGGTAAAGCTGACCTCATAAACTGGGTTTATAAAATTTTTTCCTCTTGTTTTCTTTCTTTTTTTGCGGGGGAAGACTTTGAAAAGGATTGGTTTCACTCATATGTGGAATCTCATGAGCCAAATACCCTAACAAGGAAAATGGAGACAGACTCACAGATGAAAGCAGGCTGACATCTGTCAGAGGCAGAGGGCTGGGCAGGGGGGATTGGAGGGATTGAGGGAAAAAGAGAGAGAGAAAAAACTCATGAACACAGACAACAGGGTGATGATCGTAAGAGGAGGGGGTGGGAGCAGGTGGAGGAGGGTATGGGGGGGATAAGTGGTGATGGACGGAGACTTGACCTGGAGTGATGAACACACAATACAGTGTACAGATGTGTTGTAGAATTGTGCATCTGAAACCTGTATAATTTTGTTAACCACTATCACCCCAATAAATTCAAAAAAAAAGAGAAAAGGATTGGTATGAATTCTTTTTCAAATGTTTGCTAGATTTTACAAATGAAACTGTGGCCCTGAACTTTTGTTTCATGGAGGTTTTTGATCACTGTTTCAATCCCCTTGCTAGTCATTGACTTACTCAGATATTCTGTTTTCATCATGATTCTGTCTTGTTAGGTTGTATGTTTCTAGGAATTAATCATTTCTTCTATATCATCTAATTTTTAGCATATAATTGTTCACAGTAGTATGTTATGAGCCTTTGCATTTCTGTGGTATCAGTTGTAATGCCTCCTTTTTTATGTATTTCTGATTTTATTTATTTGAATCCCGTCTTTTTTTCTTTGTGAGTCTAGCTAAAGATTTGTGAATTTGTTTATCTTTTCCAAAAACCAGGTCTTAGTTTTATTGATATTTTCTACTGTCTTTTTAGTTTCTATTTTATTTCTGCCCTAAACTTTGCTATTTCCTTCTTTATACTAACTTTAGGCTTTGTTCTTTTTATAGGTTATTGAGGTGTAAAGTTAGGTTGCTTTTCTGAGACTTGTTTTGTTTCTTGATATAGACAGGCATTTTATTGCTATGAACATCCCTCTTGGAACTGCTTTTGCTGATACCATAAATTTTGGTATGTCACATTTTCACTTTTTTGTGTAAAGTTTTTTTTTTAATTTCTGTTTTGATTTTTCTTTTTGACCCATGGTTGTTCAGAGCATGTTTTTTAGTCTGTACATATTAGAGAATTTTCCAGTTTTCTTCATGTAATTAATTTCAAATCTTATACCATTTTGGTTGGAAAAGATGTTTGAGATGATTTCACTCTTATTAAATTTGTTGAGACTTGTTTTTTCTTCTAACATATGATGTATCTTGAAAAATGTTTCATGTGCACTTGAGAAGAATGTGAATTCTGTTGCTTTTGAATGTAATGTTCTGTAAATGTCTAAGTCTACCTGGTCTAACATGTTGCTAAGGTCAATGTTTATTTTCTGTCTAGATGACCTATAAGTTGATGTAAGTGGGATATTAAAGTCCCCTATTATTATTGTACTGCTATGTATTTACCTCTTTGAGTATGTTAATATTTGCCTTGTATATTTAGGTGCCTCCTATGTTGGGTGTTTAAATATTTACTAATGTTATAACTTCTCATCGGATTGATACCTTTATCATGTTATACCATTCTTGTCTCTTATTAGTCTTTGTTTTAAAGTCTATTATAATCTTTGATAAAAGTATAGCTACTCCAGCTTGTTTTTGGTTTCCATTTGCATGAATATGTTATGCTCTCCCTTCACTTTGTATGTTTTTTTACATATAAACTGAGTTTCTTGTAGGCAGCATATAGATTATTCATATTGTTTTATCCATTTAGCCACACTATATCTTTTGATTGGAGAATTTACTTCACTTAAATTTAAAGTAGTTATTGATAATTATGTGTTTATTGCCATTTTAATTGTTTTCTGGCATTTTTTAGTTCCTCTCTGTTCCTTTCTTCTTCTCATATTCACTTCCTTTGTTGTTTGATTACTTTTTTCAGTGGTATGCCTACATTTTTTCTTATCTTTTTTTGTGTTTACTATAGGTTTTTCCTCGTGGTTACTGAGAAGCTTACATACAACAATTTATATCTATAATAGTCCATTTTAAGTTGATAAAAACATGCTTACCCTATTGTAAAGCTCAATATTGTTACTTCCCCCCCCCCACATTTCATGTTTTGATGTCTCATTTTACATCTTTTTATCTGTGTACTCCTTAAGTTATTATTATAATCACAGTTTTACTACTTTTTTCTTCATTACCTTTATAAAGGATTCATTTACTACTTTCACTATTGTATACCTTTCCAGTAACATTTATTCTTTAATATGTATTCTTGTTACTATTTAGTGCCTTATCTTTTCAGCTTAAAGAAGTCCCTTTAATATTTCTTGTAAGGTTGGTGTAGTGGGATGAAATTCTTTAGCTTTTACTTGTTTGGGAAACTCATTATCCCTCTTTTACGGAATACTTTTAGTGGATAGACTATTCTTAGTTGAAGGGTTTTTGTTTTTTTTTCAGCACTTTGAGTATATTGTACTAATCACTTCTTGCCTGCAAAGTTTCTGCTGAAAAATTTACTAATATTTTTATGGAGATTCCCTTGTATATACCAAGCAGTTTTTCTCTCCTGATTTTAATACTCTCTCCTTGTTTTTAATTTTTAACATTTTAATTATAATGTGTCTTGGTGTGGATTCTTTTTGGATCCCTACTATTTAGAATTCTCTGTTCTTCTTGAAACAGAATGAGTGTTTCTTTCCCCAGGATAGGGAAGTTTTCAGCCATTTCTCCAAATATGACTTCTGCCCCTTTCTGCCCCTTTTCTTTCTGAGAGCAGTTTCATTCAAATGGTAGTCTTTTCAATGCTGTCCCATAAGTCCCTTAACCCAGCTCACTATTTTTTCATTCTTTTTTCTTTTTTGCTGCTCTGCTTGGGTGAGTTCCACTGCTTTGTCTTCAAATTGACTAATTTTTTCTTCTGCTTCATCTAGTTCCCTGTTGAACTCCTCAAGTGTATTTTTTAGCTCAGTTATTGTTTTCTTCGGCTTTGTCATTTCTGTTTGGTACTTTCTTCTATTTTCTATCTCTTCATTGAAATTCTTACTGTGTTCATTTGTTCTTCTCCCCAGTTCGATGAACAACTTTATGATCATTACTTTGAACTCTTTATCAGGTAAATTACTTATCTTCTACCTTATTCTTTCATTTTGGGAACATGTTAATCAATTTATTTAGTTTGCTTAACCCTCTGTGTTGTTTTCTGTACATTGGATAAAACAACCAACTCTTCCAGTCTTAAAAGAGTAGTCTTGTGTAGGCGATGAAGCTTGCCATTCAACCCTGCCTTAACTATTGGTTGTCTCTCAAATCTTTGTGCTTGTCCAAGCAGCCTACTGTTAATTTTATACCTCCCAGTAGTTGAATATTTGCCAATACCTTTCAGAAGGATCTCATTCAGTATCTAGTTTGAAATATACACAGTTCTGTGGTATACAACCACAACCACAAGCATAGGCTCTGCTGACTACCAGAGCCAGATGATCTGGAGGTGTACCCTGAGCAGCTTGGAGTTTCATATAAGTGCATATCTCTTTTCTGAGTGATATCAACAAGCTGGGGAAAGAAAGATAACCAAGATGGCATCTATGGCCTACATTCCTTGAGAGTAGCTCTATAGGCAAGTAAATGTGTACCAAATCTGAAGTGTTCCCTTTATGCAAGAGCTCAAGGACAAACAAGCAGACCTCCTTCACAGAAAGATCATGGGTGTGCCTCAGTCTACTCTCTGTGCAGTACCCTATGGGTAGCATTCTGTCAAGAACTACTGTCTCTCCATTTACCACAGTCTTGTGGGACCAAGGAATGCAAACCCCAAACCTCCCCAGCCACCAAAACCTGATGATTAAGGGCTGACCGCTAAGCACCAGCCAAAAAAAAAAAAAGTGGACACCATACATAAAAACCAGAGCAACAGGCACATGTAAAAGCTCCCCAGTAGGTGACACGGACTCTCTGAAGCATGTCAGTATAAGCACAAAGATACTACCCACTCTCCAAGATCTCTGGAAAGACAGCCCTGGCTGGAGTGGCTCAGTGGATTGAGTGCTGGCCTGTAAATCAAAGTGTTGCTGGTTCGATTCGCAGTCAGGGCACATGCCTTGCTTGCAGGCCCGGTTCCTGGTGAGGTGCCCATCAGAGGCAACCACACATTGATGTTTCTCTCCCTCTTTTTCTCCCTCCTTCTCCAAAAATAAATAAATAAAATCTCTTTTAAAAAATCTCTGGAAAGAGTTATAGTCAGCCCCAAGATGTGTGTTAATTAGTAGCCTGCCCCACTGCAGTCAAGATGGTTAACTAATAGGCCTCCTTTATAAAAAGACTGAACTCCTGGGTCTATCACCTCTTGCTCTTTCCTGGAGGTGGTAGCTGTTCTTAAGAACACTTTCTCCTTTGGTTCCATGTCTGTACTACCCCTGAACATAAGCTTTACTAGCCACCTAGTAAAGCAGTAGTCAAGAAATGAAGGCACTAGACAAGGGTATGAGCTCCCCTTTGGGTGACACCAATTATTACAGTCTAATTAGACCAAGAAAAAAAATTTCCTCTGACCTCCAGAGCCAGGCAATCATGAGACATCCCCTAGGCTGTAGCTACAAAAATTGGGGCACCCGACACATGTAAAAACTCCCATCCAGAAGATACTGCTTAGAGCATGGAAAAGGAAGTGCACGAAGATGGTACCCACAAATCTCCACCGTCATAAAAGTGTTCCAGCAGGCTCCTAGATCTGTATGTTAAATTAGATGCCTGCCCTCAGTCTGCTGCTTTAATGTGAGCAGGTTAGTCTCCATTATTTTTAAGTCTGGGCACAATTAACTGCCACAGAGCTGTGCCCTGGAGTGGGTAAGTCCAAGCATTCGGGCCCTCTAAAAATGGTTTCTCAGATTGCTATAATCTTGTAGGTCTTGAGACATAATCTCCTTTGGTTTTTAAAGTTTAGATGTTTTGAGGGCTTGTCTCTCAATATATATCTTAAAAATTGGGATGTCTAATATGGCATTCAAACCCTTCATTCCTCAGGGTGAAGCTTTAGGTTGGGAGTTCTCTTCCAGTTGTGGGATGCTGCACCATGATAGGGTTAATGACAAGATTGTTTCCCAGCTTCTCCTACCCACTTCAATGTGGTCTTCTCATTTGGCAGTCATTTAATTGTTACTAAGATAGCTTTTGTTTTTATTTTTTGAACAGAAATTGTTTTATATGTGGCTGTAGACTCAGTATTTTTGTGAGAGGAAGTAAGTTCAGGATCTTCCTACGTTATCCTCTTGAGCCAGATGCCCATAAAAAGGCATATCTTTAGAGACAGAAAGTAAATTAGTGTTGTCAAGGTTTGAGAGGAAGAGGGAATGGGGAGTGACTGCTAATGGGTATGGGATTTCTTTTTGGGGTGATGAACATGTTCTAAAATTTGTTTGCTATACTAAATGCAAATATTCCAAAATGGATGAATTTTATGGTGTGTGAATTGTATATCAATAAACCTGTTAAAATAGCTTAATTAAATTAAAGCTAGGATATAACATGAACATTTTCTTAGCAGGTTAGAAGAGTGGGAAAATATAGATTTAGGGGGAAACATCCCCAGGTATGAATCTGGCTTTGCCACTTACTAACTGAATTGTTATGACTTGTATGTATGAATTCAGACAAGTCAAGTCATTTACCTTATCTAAACCTCAGTTTGCATATCTTCGAAGTAGGAGTAGGGACACCTACCTCAGAGGTTGGTTTTTTACAACTTGGTTCTCTTCCCAGAGCTCACTTCTACCACTTTCTCATGAGATTGTTACATCAATGGCCATTTATTAGCACAGTGCCATCAACTGTGTGGCATGCCTTACCTCCAAAATCTCATTTAATCCTCTTAGCAGTCTTGTGAGTTCCGTATTTTACACGTGAATAAATTAAAGTCAAATGACTTGTTTAAGGTCATTCTGTTAGAAAGTGGCAGATTGGCATGAAAACCAATTCTTCCACTTATATATCTTTTCACTTCAACAAAAGGCATCATTAAAAGTTTGAAAAGTACAGAGGTATGTATGAAAAAGATGTTTTTACACATCTTGTCTTTTTTCCTTCTCTCTCCTCTTGTACTTATCTTTCCCTAAAAAGCTTGTATAGCCAAGAATGATTGTCTTTTTTTTAATTTTAAGTATATTATACATTTCCCTTTTTTATGGTAAGACACAAATTGAATGCAGCTACCATGTGGAAGGCACAGGGAAGGACTTAATGAATATTATTTAATGTAATTCTCAGAAAAGCCCACTAGGGTAGAAAGTATCTCCAGTCTCCAGATGAGGCAAATGGAACTCAGAGAGCTCTAATGACTGAGTCCAAGATTCAGAGTTAGAAGCAGGATTCTAACACAGGTCTAGCTGGCTCCAAGTTCCAGGGGAATTGATATTTCTCACCCAAACTAGGAAAACTGGTCTGCAGCTTCTGCATTTCACCCAGCTTTAATAATCATTGACGGACGTGCTTAAGTTGGACCAGGGTTTTTGTTTAAGTCAGGGTTCCCCAGCCTCCCCCCTGATCCATGGACACTGTGCATTACCACCTGAGGTCCACCTCCTGTCCGCACTCCCCCCACCCCCACCCCTGGTCTGTGGAAAAATTGTCTTCCACGAAACCAGGCTCTGATGCCAAAAAGGCTGCAGATTGCTGTCCTAAGATATCCCAAATTCAGAGAGAGAAAGAGAGATATCAGTTGCCTCCCAAGAAACATAGACCAGTTGCCTCCCTGAGCAGGGATCAAATGTGCAACCTAGATATGTGCCCTGACCAGGAATCCAACCCAAAACATTTTGGTGTATGGGAGGATGGGGTGCTGAGGGTTTCTAAGCCCATCTTTCCCATGGTTGAACTGGCATTTGTAATACACTTTTATTTTATTAATTGTGAAAATGTTGGAGAATAGGAAGTGGTGTTCTGGTTTGGAAAACTTCCATTCTATGCTGCAGTGCTTTTGCTTCAGACTCATAAAACTGAATGCCCTGCATCAGGATAGTAAGTGAAAGTATAACCCAAGGGAAGCAGGAAGAAACAGGATGTCTCATGCAAATTCTGTATTTGTTCTCCAAGCAAACCTCTGTATACTTGCAGTTAGGATATTAGGAGGATATTAGAAACTTCTGAGGTATTCTTGCTTAATTTTCCTTTTATTATGTGCTGTGTTAGCCATACAAAAGAATACATGTAATATGTTATACAGCATAATAAGAAAATGAACACTCATGAGCCCTGATTAAAGAACATTAACATCGTTTGTTTGTTTTTGGTGGTTTTTTTTGTTGTTGTTGTTTACTCTAACCCCAGGACATTGAATGGCACTTGGTATGTAGTAGCTTAATAAATATGTTTAAATGTATGCACAAATCAACGTTATTACTCCTTCCTTATATCATTGGCCCCAGCCTCTCTTCAGAGGAAACAACTATCTTATATTAGGATTTATTATTCCCTTACATATATGTTCTTTACTTTTACTTATTTTTGAAAATTATATAATAGACTTATATGTATGTATGTTTTTATGAGTTATGTATTTTAGGCAACATGAGCTTGTGATATTCACTGTATATAGCTATATTCTGTTCATTGTTATTGCTGACCTGTAATTTATTGAATGAGTGTGCCATAATTTATATCCTCTGTCCTGTCAGTGGATGTTTATAATTCCTGCTTTTACAAACAAGGCTGCACTCATCTTTTTGGCACATGCCTCCTGGTACAAATGTACATGAGCTTCTCTAGAATATAAACCTGGGAGAGGGAGTGCACTTTGAATTTTCATTTTCAGTGTCCAAAGGTCAACCCATGAGTCAGAACTGCAATGTACCCCTTGTCCACACTAGGCCAGAGGCAGAGAGAGTACTGTTTAAAATATTTTGCCAGAGAAAGGAAGAGGGAGGTAGGCAGAAATTGACCTAGTGAGGTCAGGATATAACACAGAACTCTGGTCCAAGTGGGTTGTAGTTAGGAAAAGTTCAGATTCTGAAATCATCTTCATTATTTCTCTTCTTCTTTCTCCCAGTATAGTTATTTTGTGTAGGATGTATTATATCAAACTCATATCTAATAAAAATTTTGATGACTTCAGCCTTTAAGCATTGATTATATGTTTAAACATTTTGAACTGTATTTTAAATTTTAGTATAGATGAAAATTTCTATTTCCTAAAAGTTCTTTTCAAAAAGACCTCTTATTTACTTTATGTGGGTTTAAATTTTGTTTATCTAATATTTATTTTGCAACCATATACTGATAATTATGTTGATGTCACTGTCATCATCATTATCTCATTTACCCATATATATTTTTATGCCTTTCAAAACACATTCCTGTCTTTGAGGTGCTTTCTCATCTATAGCAATCTGTACTCTGCTTTATTATATCATTTACTATGTTATTTTACAGTTCCTTGCTTTATTGCTTTCTTCTTTTCTAAAGTGTAAGTTGCTTAGTGGCAAGGATAATGTCTTGATCAACACTATATCCCCAGAACCTAGCCCTGTACCTACCTGGTCTATAGGGCTACATTCTAGAAGTTGAATTGAATCAATATAATTTCAACCTCCAGTTTCATAACATGGTTAGCTCACAGTCTGGAGTCAGACTTACCTAGGATGGGATCCTAGTTCACTTAATTTTCCTGAGTATATATTCCCTGTCCAAAAATATAGGGAAAATACAGAACTACCTGACAGGGTTGGTGGGAAGATTAAATGAGATTATGTATATGAAATGGCCTGGCACAAAAAGTACCTAAATGCATGTTCTTCTCATTGTATTTGAACTGTCTATATTAATTACAGAAATCAAAAACGTGGGAAGAATATGAAGATACTTGCAAAAAAATAGAAAAGAAAAAGAACAAACAAAAACTGCTTTTCCCCTTGTTTCATGAACATGGATGGGGGGCACAATTTTCACCCAAAAGAATGACATTTTTAGCAAAGGAATTATATTTTTAGCATTTGGCTCATTAGTATATGGGAAGTGAAACTCTTTCCCTGTGGAATTTGTCACCTTGTTAGTCTTGGTTTGGTGGACAGACTCTTGCTAGCTCTCCAGTTAAGATACGAAAGGGAAGGCTTATGGGGAGAAAAGACAGGCCACTATATCCAGCTACTGGATTTGTATGTGCTCAGAACTTTTTGGAGTGTTTTTTGTTGTACTTGGGCCTTGAATTAAGGCTAATATTTGTGTCTTAGAGATAAAATGCTTGTCAAATATAGCCTGAGTGAAAGCTTTCTTTGCTCTTGCCCTGCCAGGGCTGCTCATTGGTAAGTCGAAGGAAGGAAATCCTTTCATGCTTTTTTTTTTTTAATTCTGATGACTGTGCTGAACATGATTACCAAAGAACTATGTGTTGAAACTGAAGGTGAGTAGCAAAAAGACAACAGGATAATAGAATCTGTGTTGGATTTGGAGACAGCTAGTCCTGGCCTTGGTGTCAAATAGTCCTGGGCTTCTTCTCTCTTGAGTCTGACCTTCTTCATCTAATATAAGGAGGAAAAAAGTGTCTCACAGAGTTGTTTTGCAGTGTTGAAATCACCCCACACAGCAAACAGGCTACCATTAGGGCTTATTTTCCTTCCTTAGTAAGAAAGAAGTACTCATAAAAATGGTAGCTGCATTCCTATAGATGAGAATATGGACAATTGTTGTCTACCTGAGGCAGAATAACACAAGAAGTCAGTTAAGTTTCATTTAATGTGTAGATATAAGACATAGAAAAGAAAAAATGGCCTTTTGGTAGTAAGAGCCATATTTAAATGAAGTAATTACTATGGGAGACTAAGAATTACTCATTCCATTAATGTTTTAGGACTGGCTTTCTAACCCTCTTTCTCACATTGACGTAGAAGGATTCAGACATGGATCTTAGAGCTAAACATTTAGGCTAGGTGACCTCTGAAGCTTCATGCTAGCCCAAGGAATCTATAAGTAATGTAATGACCAAGTGTTGAGATGGTAACCTAAGTGACTTTGAGAATCACTGTCCCTCATTTCTCAACAAAATCTTCAGGCATAGAGATTCTGCTGTTATGTTTTAGAATGGGGTTGGAGTCATATTGATGTGATCTAGAGAAACATCTAGGGAAAGTGAGGGAATGGGAAAAAAGACCAAAGAAGACTGGTATGATAATACTAATTACAGTCCCTCCCTTGTGTATTCATTTCAAGGGCTTTTTATTCTTCCGCCTAATTTATGTCATTGTTCACAACAGTAGCTCAGTAGTATGGATGATGTTACTCGTATCTGCAGATTGAGAATGAGGCTCAGAAACTAGAGCAAAACATACCAAACTGCTTTGATGTTTAATCTGGTTTGACCAAAGGTCTCACTTTGGACAAGATAATATCATAGGACTGGGTTCATACCATTTATTTGTTCTGAAATTGTTGTCTGACCATCATAGTAAGTTAGACACCTTAACTTCAGGTTTCTGCCTTCATCTTTCCCTCATGTACACATAGTACATAAGATTGGCTGATCCCAGAGAACTTGTCTTAATTCATTAGCAGGATCTCTAAAGACTCTTTCCACATAACAGGAAACCATACACATATTATCCCTAGGAGAATTCCCAGGAAAATTCAGCTCCACACTGGCTCTGTTAAGCAATGGATAATAATAATGTATACATATACTTTACTCCTCAAGACCTCAGATTTCTACCCTCCTATTTCTGCCAACTACTGACATGTATTGCACTGTTTCTCTTGTGTCTTTCTAGTTTGGAGACTTCCAGGGACCATGTTCTGCCCATTGACTATTACTTTCCACCCCAGAAGACCTGCCTGATCTGTGGGGATGAAGCTTCTGGCTGTCATTATGGAGCTCTCACTTGTGGAAGCTGCAAAGTCTTCTTTAAAAGAGCTGCTGAAGGTAAAGGGTCTTGCACACACACTTCTGTTTCCCTTTCTCCTTTATCTTCTGGAGAGAGGCAACGATTTTCCAGGGCTCAGGTTTTTATCATCTCAGGGACAAGTTCACTGGCAGGGCTCCACAAAGAATCTAAGAACCTAAAGAAGCAAATTTTTATGTTTGCTGGTCCTGTGGCTTTGGCAGCTTTGGTGGTACAAGCAGTGTAGGTGATGAAGGTGGTCCCAGCTGGTGATTGGACCTTGGTTGGTCTTGGGAATGAAAGAAAAATTAATGATTTGAAAAGATTTAATTTCCATCCTGTTTGTGCTCCGTTCTGCTGCCTAATGAGGGGAAATTTGTCCTTATTAGAGAATTTAGAAGCAGAGATACTCCAACTGAGTCCCCAGCCTATACTTTGTGGTGAATACAAGACTGTATCTTAGCAAAGTCTCCCTGGCTGCAACACCAAAAAGGAAGTGCTCTCACCTTAAGCAGACCATCATCCTATGCACCTGCTCTTTCTTGCTGCTGCCTCCTTGCATAAATAGCTCCCAGGTAGCAAAGGACCCAGAGTGATGAAACACTTATTCTCCTCTCCAGAAACCTGCCCTTGGGGGGCTGTCCATTGGTACAGAGCCCCAAGCTAAGTTGCAGGCTATATTTGGCTATGTGGACTGAAGCTGTGGCTCCTTAGTCATATTTATATCAGAAAAACTCATGTCTGGTAAGCCTTCAGAGGTGCTGAGCCTACATTCTATAGCAGAAGCTCCAATTTCCCAACCTTGTATACATGCTATTGCCTTCTTCCTTCCAAGTCAACTTGGGCCTAAGCCTTTTATACACTTCACCCCCCCTCCTGTACTATTGGCTTCCTTCTCAAAGGCACACTGATGAATAAACAGCCTGTGAACAGTGATGCTCTACTCAGGGAGCAGATCCAGTTGCTAAACACCAGTATCTACTCCTTCCCCCACTTTCTACAAAGAACATACTTCCTTCCGATACCTTTTTCTTCCCTCTTACTGGCCTAAAAACATTGTATTCCAATATCAGAACACAAACATACAGTCTTTCATTATGTAAGGGCATCAAAACCTGTGGGCAGTTTTGAAACTGACAGCTACGTAAAGCCGCAACTTTCATCAGGAATATCATGACACCCACCAGAAACACCGGAGAGTTCCTGGCAGCCAGAGAAAAGATATAAAGTGGGTGTCCTTTAACTGATAGCCAGTTGGAATGAAGGTTGAATTTCCATTATTTTGGCCAGGTGGCGGGAAACCTATGAAGTGGAAAGCTGTTGTTTTTTTTTTTTTTACAGTCCCCAAAGCAACAAGGAGATAACATTTATTATTACTGAAAACATGCTACATGCAGACCCCTGAGTGGCCCTTTGCTACTGCTTATTATGGGCTAGTATTGTATAAGGTCTGGGGCCTCAATGCCTAGGCCTATGCAGTTTGGAAAGAGACACAGAAAGCAGTGCCTTCCTTTCTTAAGAGTACTTACAGAAAGTTGGCTGTCAGGAAAGGAAATGGGGAGCAGCTCCAAAGATTTCAGATGCCTCCTCCTTCCCTGGTGAGTACCTGTCTCTTCCCCATGCCCTGCCTATAGTGCAAAGAATGAAGCAGAACACCTATCTACAACCTGTCTGTTACTAAGCCCAGGCACCACAACAATCACAGTCATATCAGATAGCAAAAGAGTTTAAGCAAGCAAGCAAACAAGTACATTCAATAGACAGATTAGATTGTATTTGGTGCTGCCCCTGTGTTTTATGAATCTGGGTCATGATATTTCTGTTTTTGGAAAATGGGAAATAATCAACCATATTGTGAAAGAGGAGATTTTGCTATCATAACATATTCTACATGGGAGCTTTCTGGAGAAGTTAAGTCTGAAGGAAGGAGGCAGACAGAAGGGCAGCTGGTAGAGCTGTCTGGCAGGAACTCTGATATGAATCTTGGGCTATTTGACAATAAGGAAGAGAAGAGGGGGAGGGGTTATCACTCAACTTACAGAACACTTGGAAATCAAGTAAGGTCTCAAGTGCTCCAGACCCTAGAGTCAATTACGTTAGAGAACTTGGTTATAGTTTATTTGAGGAAAATGAGCCATTTTGAGTTCATGGGGCCAAATTCTCCTGACTGCTTGAAATATGAAAAATAACCAATGGATTCCTTGAAAAATTATGAAGCCCTTTGGTTCCTTAGGAATGTGGACCCCAAGTTCCAGTTCTGAGCCATTTGAGGGAAAGGATAAGGTGGTTTTTAAAATACACACACAAAATGTACAAAACAAAGAAAAATTATTGATGTTTTTATTTTCCTCTCATCTGTAAAACTTGGTGGCTAGAGTTTACTGCCATCATTATCTCTATTTGAAGGCAGGGGGCTATCGTATTACCCTTAGAGAATATTTATTGATTTGTTTTTTTCTCTGTTTTTACAATGCATCTTTATCGCTCAGGTGGCTTTTCTGAAGGTAATTCTGAACCTGCCTTGCTCAAACTTGGAATTCCACCTGCGTTGCAGAGAGTGGGAGCACGAATCTTTCTCTTCCTCATTTGTTTGTCATTGTCAGTTAACTCAGACTGAGTATTCATAGTGTTGATTACCACTTTATTCATGGTTTTAGAAATCTCTGGATTGGGCACAGGTACAAGACTTAAAAGCCTGGCATGTCAGACAGAAATCCATTTCTAGCTTTGGTAGTTCATAAAGCATGAGGCTTTAATGCTGTCATTGGTGCAAGGTTTAGCACAAAGTCGATTGTAATATAGCCAGATTTTCCTGTTGAAACAAAAGAAGAGAAAGTTCCACATTTTCTCATGGTCAGTAATACTGGGAGTTTTGGGTGACAGGCTAGTCAGGGAAGGAGCTGAACATTTTGAGGTAAAAGATAATAATACTAGGCCATGGGGGTACAATAACTAAAACCTGGTTGGTGGAAACAGTGAGAGAGTGAAAGTATTTGTGTGTGTGCACACACAGGCAGTTGGGAGAATTTTTGTTAGAAATAGTCATGAGGATAATCTGCTAGCTGGTAAAGTGGGTGGGATGAGGAGGGAGGTGAAAGAGGAAAACATAGTGGATGCTTTGTAAAATACCATGGAGTCTAAGGAAAGTTATGTCTATATACAGAGGTAGAGGCTCGGAGAGGCTTTAGTTTTTTTTACCTTGGATATGAAATTTCCCCCTTTAGACCTCAGTTTTCCCTATCTGTGAAATGAAGGGGTTAAACTACATATTTTTAAATGTTCTTCCATCTTAAGATTTTGTTTACAGTTTACAAACATTATTATTATTTCAGCAAACACATGTACATTTGTACCTATATGTAATTTTGGTTTTGCTTTCCTAGTAGATGGCAAATCCTAGCTCCCATTCTCTTAAAAATCAATCTTCATGTAGGGGTAGAGTGAGCTGACAGAGTGCAGTATAGATGGACTGGGTTAAAACTCATGACTCTGAGATTCCCTCTTCCCCTGCACTGTGACCATGGCTGGGTAACTTCTATTCTTTTCCATTTTCTCATCTGGAAAATCAGGATATGAATCCCCATCTCTACCTCATCATGTTTCAAAGAGAGTTAATTAATTCATTGTGTGCAGTATGTGCACAAGGATTTACTATTTTTCAGACATTTTCTAGTAAAACACTGGAGATTGTACATCCATTTGTTTTGTACACATGGAGCACTGTTTGGTACACATCATAAATTGAAACTGTAGTTTACATTCTGAACTCAAAGAATTACACCATCGTCACTGATGTTTACAATATGTCCCAATTTAGTATCCTTGGCAAATTTTATGTAAGTATGGCTTTGATTCTCTCTCTTGTCCCAGGTTTTTGTGAGGGAAGAAATGTAAGTGAACCCTTATTGAACTCTTTCTGTCCTTTAAATCCACTCTTTCCCACCTCAACTCATGTGGAATTGAATGTTACTTCTTGATTGGAATCTTGCGCAGAATTTTTATGCATATCGGTGTCCTCTTAACTCCCTGACTTTTTGGGTAACATTTCCCAGAGGCAACTTAACTATGCTAGGAGGATCTATTTGCAGCTTCAACAGAGCCTTGATCAGGTATCTTCGGCCAAGGACTTGACTGATCTTGATTGCACAAGTCCAAGACATGTTTTCACAAAGCTCCTCTTATCTTTTATCTGTTTCTAGTTTTCTTAAATGTGATAGCCAGATTTTAGATCAGAGGTTGGTAAATTTTTTTTCTGTAATGGGCGAGGTAATAAATACAGGGTGGGCAAAAGTAGGTTTACAGTTATAATACAAATAAATAATACAATAATTAATAAATAACAATACAAGAATAAACTGTTTCGCATACTCCCAACTGTAAACCTACTTTTCCCGCCCCCCTGTATATTAATGGCTTCGCAGGCCATATATTTTCTGACTCCACTACTCAACTCTGCCTTTGTGCAAGTGTGAAAGCAGCCCTAGACAATATGTAAACTAATAGGTGTGGCTGTATTCCAATAAAACTTTATGGTCTCTGAAATTTGAATTTCACTTAATTTTCACATGCTATTAAAAACTATTCTTGAGCTTCTTCTAACCATTTAAAGTCTAAAAATTATTCACAGCTATTGAGCCACACAGAAACAAGTGGCATACTGGATTTGGCTTGGGGACTGTAATTTGTTGACTTGTGCTTTTAGATGGTTGCTCCTGTGCTTGCAAACCTGCATGGTAAAATTCACTCTTTCTTGTCTCCTAGTATTTAGTAACCTTATAAGTTACCTAATTTTAAACATTCTTCTGAGTTGACCAGACAAAACATGCATGTCTTGCTTTCCCAGAATGCCTGGTCTGGTGGCCTCTGTGTCCTATGCTTTTTTTTTTTTTTTAATAAACAGGAGGAAAATAAACACACGTAAGAATGCTAGAAGAGAATACACTTTTATGATGACCTAGTAGATCACTCCTCCTTGCAAAACCCAGAGGAGAAGTTGAAATTTCACACATTTTGCCCTGGCTGGTGCAGCTCACTGGAAAGAGTGCTTACCTGTGAACCACAGGGTCTTCAGTTCAATTCCCAGTCAGCGCACATGCCTGGATTGCGGGCCAGGCCCCCAGCAGGGGGAGTGTGAGAGCCAACTGATCGATGTTTCTCTAGCACATTGATGTTTCTCTCCCATTCTTTCTCCTCCTTTCCCCTTTCTCTAAAAATAAATAAATGAAATCTTTTTTAAAAATTCACACATTTTCTAGTCTTTAGTGCTGTAAGCATGTGGGAAACAATGAAATATATACAAATGAATTTTGATGGATACCACATATACTCAACATGGTAAAGAGGAAGGGCTTTGGGAACTGCAATACTAAGAATTATAGAAAAACTCTGTGTCATAGAAGGTAAGACCCAGGTGGCCAGCTGAGTTATAGGTTTGCCCAAAACAGGACTGCATGTAAGCAGGAAACTTGGTTGAGGAATGCTGTGCAGAGTCCAGAGGTGGTTAAGGGGAACCTCATCAGATGTAGCAGGCTCCTTGACCTGCCTTCAGTCAGTTTTTTGTGCCTGCCTACCCTCCATACTGAATTGCACATTACTGTCATAACTTTATTCTCTGGGATTTTTGGAAGCAGGCTGCTCTCTAGGTAGTAGAACAAGATGCAGTGTAAAAACACCAATTTGGGCTCTGGTTCTACCATTGATTTACCATGTGGCCTTAGGTATGTCTCATTCCATATTTGCCCCGCAAAATTTCCATGTGAATAATAAAATGGTTGGACTAAATGATCTCAAAGATTTTAGCGATAATAATATAAATCTTTAACAGTAAATCTTTAAAATTTGAGATACTCCAGATGTGCCCATTGGCCAGTGGTTCACTTCATATGCATCAGCCTTGGGGGATAGGTGGACTTGAGTTCAATCCTTAACTCCAAGAGTTAATAGACATGTGACCTTGAGCAAGTCACTTAGCTTTTCTGTGCCTCTGTGAGGATAGTAATAGATCACAGGGCTATTATAAGAACTAAATGACGTGTAACACAGCTCCTGCTGTACAATATATTTTGGTTCATTCTCCCAGAGTGAAACCTTGGTCATTGGCACACATACAATTATTGTGTCCCCTAAGGAAGCAGAAATGAAAAATGGGAGATATTCATGGTAGTCCCTTGGTTAAAAAGGACCTTGGTTTGGTGTAAGGTTCCCAGGCAACCACTTCGATTCAGTATTACTTCGTGATCAGAAGCACCAATACCATTTGTATAAGAAAATAGTAAGACTATAGTTCCAGCAGTGGAATTGCCGGGTCAAGAGGCAGTTCCATTTTTAGTTTTCTGAGGAAATTCCAAAATGTTTTCCACAGTGACTGTACCAGTCTGCATTCCCACCAACGGTGCACTAAGGTTCCCTTTTCTTCACATCCTCGCCAGCACTCGTTGTTTGTTGATTTGGTTATGATGGCCATTCTGACAGGTATGA
This sequence comes from Mormoops blainvillei, assembly GCA_004026545.1. Taxonomy (NCBI): domain Eukaryota; kingdom Metazoa; phylum Chordata; class Mammalia; order Chiroptera; family Mormoopidae; genus Mormoops; species Mormoops blainvillei. Next base: position 37,954 of record PVJD01007855.1, read on the forward strand.
GGTGATATCTCATTGTGGTTTTAATTTGCATATCTCTGATGACTAGTGACACTGAGCATCTTTTCATATGTTCCTGGGCCCTGTGTATGTCGTCCTTGGAGAAGTGTCTGTTCAGGACCTTTGCCCATTTTTTAATTGGATTGTTTGTCTTCCTAGAGTGCAATTGTGTGAGTTCTTTATATATTTTGGAGATCAAACCCTTGTCCCAGGTATCATTGGTAAATATATTTTCCCATATAGTTGGTTCCCTTTTCGTTTTGCTGATGTTTTCTTTAGCCAGGCAGAAGCTTCTTATTTTGATGAAGTCCCATTTGTTTATTCTTTCCTTCATGTCCCTTGCTCTAGGGGACATATTGGTGAAATTATTCTTGCGTGGAATATCTGAGATTTTCTTACCTATGTTCACCTCTAAGACTTTTATGGTGTCGCAACTTATATTTAAGTCTTTTATCCATCTTAAGTTTATTTTTGTGTGTGGCGTAAGTTGGTGGTCAAATTTCATTTCTGTGCATGTAGTTGTCCAGATCTCCCAACAGCATTTGTTGAAGAGGCTATTTTTACTCCATTTTATGCTTCTGCCCTCTTTGTCAAATATTAATTGACCATAGAGACATAGGTTTATTCCTGTGCTCTCTATGGGATTATTCCCTAAGAATCCTGAAACACCAATTCAACAGAACCTATGCACCCCAATGTTCATAGCAACACAATTTACAATAACCAAGTGTTGGAAACAACCTGAGTGCCCAACAGTAAATGAGTGGATCATAAAACTATGATACATTTACACAATGGAATACTATGCAGCAGAAAGGAAGAAGGAGCTACTGCCCTTTGCAATAGCATGAATGGGACTGGAGGGCATTATGCTAAGTGAAAT
>PVJD01007855.1:38933-79235 GCA_004026545.1 Mormoops blainvillei
GGGGGGGGGGGGGGGGGGGGGGGGGGGGGGGGGGGAAGTCGTGGTGGGAAAATGTAGAGAAAAACAAAACTAGTGGTCAGGGGGAGGCTGGGAGTATTGTGGGAAATTACGAATATGAAGAACTGGTGTGTGCAGCCCATGGACATGGACTAAGAGATGTAGGACTGATGGGATGGGTTGCAGGGTGCAGGCGATGAAGGGGGGGAAATAGGACAACTGTGATAGCATATACTAAAAATATATATTTATATATATGGGTATATATCTCAAGGCAAATCTGTTTCTCTTTCCTCTTCACCTCCAAAGTTACCATGAATAACATTGCCTACACAGCCCAGAAAGCATGAATTCGTTGCCTTGCCTGAATTCCAGGCTTTGCAATTTAAGGTGTCAGAGCTCTCTGTGTGTCTTCATATCTGACCAGATTTTTCTGACCTCCTTGGTAAATTCAGGTCCACAGACACAGGCCAAGAGAAAAGCTAACAAAGGTTATAAATTATCCTCCACGTTCTTCAGCCTTTGGTTCCCCTTGTCCAGCCAGAGGCGTGTCTTAAAGTACAAGGCCACATTCAATAGAAACCTGAGCCAACACCTGTGTAAATAAATTTTAAGGCTTCTTTTCCTGAAGCCAAATGGCTATCTTTTAAAACCAAGCCAGATTATCTTTTATCCGAGAGTGCTGTCTCTTACATTCTCAGTATTTTGGACCCTTTGGTGGAAAGTGGTTTTGTTGTAGTGATTTTGTTTTGTTTGATTTTTGCAGGAGGGGGAGGAGGCAATTCTTTCAAAAACAGGTCTTGGTATGGCCTATGATGCTACTCTGTTTGAAATGAAACTGTGGTGATATACTAAAATTCATTTCACTTGCCATAGATTGGCTTTACATCCCTTCATCCCCACCCTCTCCTCAATTTTAAACCTTTTAAAAACCAACCAGCTAAAACTAGCATGTGGCATGCTGTTTATCTCTGACTCTTATTCAAATCATCTTCAGATCTTATACAGACCCCCATGTGCAGAGGAGGGTTAGCACCCTGCCAAGGGCTCTAAGGCCCCATCATTAGGTGGGTATCCAGTCTTTGAGGTTTCTTAGCTCTGCTCAGCTTCAGAGAACAGGCAACATTGGTCTTTCATTTGTGTTGCTTATGGCTAAAGGCTTCCTACCTCCCACTCTCCTGCAGGGCCTCTTCTGCCACCTGACCTGTGTAGCCTCTGTGACTCACCCAAAAGTCCTCTGTAGCACATATCACTTGGCAAGTCTTTTCTTTGTCTCTTTTGCAACTTGATGAAGAGGAGCCAAGAAGTTTAGGTTCATATTATGGTTCCATGGGAACAGAGATGTAGGAAAGAATTGGAAGGGGTGTAGAGATGTGGAATGATTTTTCACATACCAACTGAGCTCTACAAAAATATTAAAGTGGTCTCTACCCAGAAGCCCTATTGATACAGTGGTAAAGGACTTGATTTGAGCCCATCCTTCGTAACTGTGTGACCTGAAGAAAACGACATCTCTTCCCTGAGCCTTAGTTTTCTCACTTATAAAATGGGGATGTTGATGACCACCCCCTGGAGAAGTTATAAGGATTACATGAGATAAGGCAACTAAAAGCTTGCTTTAGTGTGCAAACTTGCATAGTGGCAGACTTTTGAAAATAAAGTGAACCAAATACTGCTCACACAAATGAGAAATCAGCCCCACATCAAATTACAACATGATTCCGTGGGTCCCATGCTTTCACTGTAGAAATACCAGTGTGAATTAAATAATCTACCTGTTACTATTTACATGGATAATTTGATAGTATTTATTTTCAAACACATGACATATTTCAGAGATAATTCAGAATATAATAATTTTTCAGCCTTGCAGATGTACTCATTCCTAAGTACAAAGACCTAAAAGAAGTTGTCTAGAGGGGTGATGAACACCACAGAGTTGGGTAATACAGAGCTTCCTGGGCCCTGTCTCCTAGATAGAGGGAAATTCAGACTACAGATATTCATATTCTCATACTCTGTTGACAGGGAAGAAGGGATGGAGGTGAGTAGCTTTTACTCATTCATTTTTTCAACAAGTATGTACTATCAGGCCTTGTTTTGACCCAGAGATAAGTATGAGCTGGCCTGACCTCAAGGAGCTGAAAATCTGATGGGCATACCTTCCAAGGTCAGCTATACTTGTAACACTGCACAGTGTATCTAAGTGCAGCAGGAGAAAGAAATCTACAGACATAACTGCCCTTCCCCATGTCCAAGAACAAACCTGACCAAGGCACAGTTTGAGGAGCTTACCACCGTCAGCAACTCTGGAAGCCTTATCAACAAAAAGAGCAACAAATGATAATAATGATGATAATCACAGCAACTAATATTTACCAGACATTTTCTATGTGTTAGTCACTAACTGCTTATGTAATCTTTGCAACAACCCTATGAGGTAGTAGATACTTTTACTTCCCTTGGTTTACAATGAGGAAACCAAGGCACAGAAGACTAAGAGGAAGGGAACTAATTCATCTAAGTTGAGCAAACATTAAGTAGCTATTGTATGAAACACTTTGTTCTAAGTGCTAGGGAGAAGGAGATGAAAAAACCTCAGTCCAGCTGAAGCAACAGATAAGCAAGCACACATGAGGCAAGCATATTCCAAACCTTCTACTTGATGCTGGAAACTCAGTGATGAATGAGAGACAGCCCTTCCTTCACAGATCTCTAAGTTTAGTGGGGGTATCAATTTGGAAGCAAAACATTAAATATTGCTGTGATAAGTGTGATAAGAGAGAGATCTGCAAAATGGGACACAGATTATGTAGAAACTGATTGGTTTAAATCAAAACCCAAAACAAGTAATTCTGTTAATAAGTATGGAGAAAGTAATTGATTTAAATCAAAGTCCTCAAAAAGGTGTTATCTAATTTCATTTCAGCTGGGTTGATTGTTTCCTGTTTATCATTCTATTTCTAAAATGTATTACCAGTATTTTTCCCCACCTGAGGATGACAAAATGCAGCAGGAGGCTATATCACAATATACTGTATTTAAACCATTCCGTTATCTCATTACATGCCCACACTTTCACTTTCCTCATCTTTACTCAGGCTTCTCCCTCTGCCTCAAGTGCTTTTTCTCCACATATCCATATCCTTTAATCATACTTTCTTCCAAGGCCTCGCTCAAAGGCCCTTTCATCCATGAGACCTTCACCACACTGAAAGGTACCCCACCTTGTCCTGTACTTCTATTGCACTTCATGGATGCCTCTCTTGCAGTTCTTCCTGCCTTCTTTTTCAGTAATACACTTACCCATATTTTTTTTTGTCTCTGATAGACTGAGCTCCTTAGTAGAAGGTTCACTTTACTGAAACCATGATTTTATTTTATATGCATTGGAAAACTCTTCTGGATTGTATTGTGCCTGGTGGGCTTCAACCTTAAATCTTAAGCATGTGAAATTACATCACCTACCTGGAGATTTATTTTTTCTACTAGTGGATTTTTAAAGCCCACCACCTTAACACAATAATTGACTAGAATTATGTTTTCATCTTCTTTAGGTCTTGCCTTGATACATGCATGATTTATAGAGCTGCAGTTTTTCATTTCCTCATATCTCTGTTTTTGGATATTTTGATCATTCACATGTACTCAGGTTACATTTATCTACATTACTTTCTCTTTTCTTTAAGAAAAAATTTTAGTACCCCTTTCTACCATTGGAAATATTGGACCAAAATCAGGGCTTGGCGGTGGGAACATGTGATGGGCAAGTCTTTATGAATGGCAGTTGCACTCAAGGAATTTGAAGGAGGCAGATGGCTATATAGATATCCAAAATCATGCACTATGACTTAAAAATTTATGAAAGGCCCCTCTGCTTGAAAGTATCTTGCCATGCATGATCTGTCACAGTGTCTGAAACTCCCATCACATGTGGAAATGTTTTGGAAGACGTTTCTTCCTGGGACAAATTCAGTGAACACTGCTGGTCAGAATGTAGACTGATACAGCCACTATGGAAAACAGTCTGATGGTTCATCAAAAACTTAAGAATAGAGTTAACATATGAACCAGCAATCCCTGTCCTGTATATCTACCCGCAAAACTCAAAAACATTTACTCACAAAGATATATGCACCCCTATGTTGACTGCAGCATTATTCATGGTAGCTAAGACATGGAGACAATCAAAGTGCCCTTCAATAGAGGATTGGATAAAGAAGATGAGGTACATGTATACTATGGAATACTACTCAGCCATAAGAAAAGATGATACTGCCATTTACTGCAACATGGAAAGATCTTGAGAATGTTATGCTAGGTGAAATAAGTCAGTCAGAAGATGCTAAGAACCATATGATTTCACTCATATGTGAGATATAAAACTGAAACTCATGGACACAGACAGCAAAGTGGTGGTTACCAGAGGGAAGGGGGGTGGGTATGGAGGTGGAGGGGGCCTAGTATATAGTGATGAAAGATGGTTTGACTGTAGGTGCTGGACACAGATTTCAGTATACAGATCTAGTTATCATAGGAATGTACACTTGAAACCTATATGATCCTATTAACCAATGTCATCCCAATAAATTTAATAATGAAAGAAAGAAATACTATTGGAAATTAGGTTGTCAGCATGTCTTCTGGCAGGATTCTGGAGGAGTAGAACATGAATCTCATAAATTTTGAAAGGGTAGGGATTCAGGACAGGTTCTGAACATTTGGTACTTATCTGGAATAAAAAGGTTTAGGTAGAGCATCGAAGTAGCAAGCTCTGAGGAGCCAAGGATGAAACTAAGAGGGATGCAGGGGAAGAGTTGTGGAGAGAGATGAACAGGTTTCACCTACTTGACTGGAGTTGGAATTGCATTGGGTTTGTGGGTATTACAGAAGCAGTGAGATCATTTTATAATCAGAGAGCTGAATGAGTTCTGGGCAACCAAAAGTTGGCTTTAGATAGAACTGTAGTGGTCAAAGCTGGAGGGGACATCTAGGTCCAAATCAGGTTCTGTGGACATCAGAAAACCATGAGGGGTTGGGATGTCAGAAAACCAGCAGGGGCAGAACTCAGGGCGGCCTGGCAGATTCAGCACATAAAAGTAAGTTCATACATATCATCACACAGGATTACAACTGCTGATGCAGGATAGAGGCCAGCTGCCACTTCCCTGTTTGATGGGTAGATTTTTTTTTATTTTAAATTATTTTCTTATTTTTTAATTACAGTGGATATTCAATAAGACAGTAGTTTCAGGTGTATAGTATAGTAACTAGAGATTTATATAACTTACAAAGTGGTCATCCCAGTACTTCAGTTACCCACCTGATACTGTACATAGTTTTTAGAATAGTATTGACTATATTCTCTATGCTGTACTTTACATCCCCATGACTATTTTGTAACTACCAATTTGTACTTCTTAATCCCTTCATATTTTTCACCTAGCCCCCCAAACTCCCTCCCATTTGGCTGGTTTTTTATAATTGCAGGCTCATTTGAGGACTTGGATGGAGGAAGGAATATTTACCCATTGGTTGACTTTACTGACGTGGCTTGGAGGTTGTGGCTTCTAGGTACTCAGGTATTCTTGTTAGGTGGAGAATGCATGATCTGTTGCAAAACTGTAAATTCTATATGAAAAAAAGAAATAGGTCTCCCAAGTCAGAATAAAACATAGGATGCTGTGGAGTTGATGATAAGTTAGACATCATTTTCCAGTTCTGTCTCATAATTTCTTGTCCCCCTTGGAACTCAATTTCTCTTACTTTGGTTCCTACTGCTACCACCCACTCACTGTTTTCCACTCTTCACCCTAAGTGTAAGCATAGATACAATGTTTGGGTTCCTAGAACACAATAGAGATGAGCTCTCATTCAACAAAATTCATAGTAGTAAATACTGAAGGAGAACAAACTGGAAATCCAGTATAGAAAATAATAGTAGGATTCTATTCCTTGGAATTCCAGACAAAACAATAGTTTCTTTGGGCATAAGATATCTTCCCATAAGGTGACTCCATTTCAGCCATGTCAACTTGGCCTAATCTTCACTTGGCAATCCTTCTTCTTTGTTTGTTAACCTATCCCATAAGAACTATGTTCTTATGGGTTCCTAGAAAAATGCCAAAAATATATATACACATTTTGTATGGGGAAGGTTATTCTCTAAAGCAAACCCTTTTTTGATGCTTTGAACATTTGGCATTTATGTTGCTAGGACCACCAGTAAGTGACCTGACTGCTCTTTGGAGGAGAATATGATTGGTGTTTGGCCTGAAGAACACACTCACATTCACTTTTCTAGGATGTGTAATTCCAGAGATTGCTGACTCCCATTAGGGAATATGCACAGAGAATGAATACTATACATAAGCCTTCCTCTGATTAGCTTCAGAAATGTTTAAAGTGGTTAGTATGTGGTAGATTAGGCCTTAGGAAATTTATTTCACCTCTCCAAGCTTCAGTTTCTTCATCTTTAAAATGGGGATAATATAGTGGTTAAAAAGGGCAAATAAATTGATGCTTTTGCAACCTGTATATAAATTGCAAAGTGACATATTAGTATTTGCTTCTAGTTTCTATGGGATCTCCTTACAATCATTCAAGAGAGTCATGCCTATTATTAAATAAATAGTTGCCTCTAAACACTGTGGAAGATTTTGCACAGAATTGCCTATGGGAAAAACGGCATCACTTGCAAATCACTCAATGATTTACATGTTTTCTGTGTATACAGCTTGTTAATATATAAGGCATACCAGGATGACTACTTCTTTGAAGTACTTCTCAGGGCTCCTCAAAGTGAATTTTATCTCTTCCTAAAATAGTCTACTGCAAACAGAACCACCAAATTGATTATCAACATGTCCAACCACTTTTCATGATATAGGGGCAGGCAGATACATAATTTTATTTATAGAGACAATTATTGTCTCTGAGCAAGTGACATATAAATTGCCAAGAGAGGCCATGAGGAGTGCCTTCTCAGCTTTGGGTCTTACTTGCATGAAAGTCTATGCAGATAAGTTGCAGTGTTCATGGCAAAGAGAAAACTTGCTCCGAGAACAAGCTCTTGTTTCATTGCCCAGTGTTTTTAATCCCCAGCTGACTTGACTTTGATCTGGCATTTGGTCACAGGACCGTTTCCTAAACTGCTGTGTACAAATTGAGGAAGATAGGGAATATTATTGGAATGAATGTATATGTTGTAAATTATTTATTATCACCATCAAGTTTTATTAGTTTTACCCAATGGAGCTGTCTCCCTGCCTTTAATATACTTGCTTTGAGCTCCTGGGCATTCCTTCCTTGCTAAAATATGAACCTTGTGAAATTGCTTCCAAGGTCTTTTGTTGTTGTTGTTTTCCCTTGATGCCCAATCTGCCAGCATCAGAAGTGGTTGTGGTGGGCTGACAGTGAAGTGACAGCAAGATGAAATTTGTCCTTTGACCTCAGTTGACCTGTTTTATTCATCATCCAAGAGGCTCCAAGCCAGTGTTCCAAAGATCAGCCTCACCAAACTCCCTAAGGACTGAAAGGGAACCAAGGTTTCAAACAGCCATTATGGAGGGAAAGAATGAGACTTAGGATTTGTTAAATTATGGTGATTCTTTTCACTCCAGAAAGATACTGCTCTTCTTTAGAAAACTATAAAAAACCTCATGATCTTCAGGATCTGAGCTGCTTCCTTAACAAGCACTTTACAAAGAGGTTTCTTGGCCAACGAAATATTAAAAGATCGTCCATTCATTCATTCATGCATTCAGCTCATGTATATTGAAAATGTTCTGTGTACCAGACACTGGAATGACAAAAAAAGTAAGCTTTATCTCTGTCTTCTTCACGAGTTAATGAGGAACAGTCATTCTTTCATTTTATAATGATCCATTACATTTCCAATACTGCTATATATCTTCACATGGAAATGACACAAAGGAATGATTGAAAAATTGAGAAAGAACAAGAGAAGGAGGACTGAGTGTGGATATAGCCACTCTTAAGGCTCCATTTTGAAATTCCGAGATTACAATTTCAAAGGACTATTTTGAAATCTTACCATATGACACTGCAGATAACAGAATCTTGTCATTAAAGACAAGAAAATGGATGACAGAATGAAATGAATACAATGGGTAATTGAGAAGGGTTAACTTACTTTCTTTTAGAAAAGAGCCTACTTTGTGCATGCATCATGGCAGAGTAAGACTGCCAGTAGAAAAAAGAAAGCTAGCATGTGACACCAGGCAAGTCACTGAAACTCTGAACTTCTGCTTCTGCATCTAAAAATCTGTGAAATGGTATTTGCCCTTTCTGTTGTTTTTTTTTTTAAGGATAATGGAAAACAAATTGTTTAATATTTACGCAATGAAATATCATACAGCCATTAAAGCAAGTGAACTATCAAACTACACATATTAACATGGATGAATATCACAGTCAGAACTCAGCAAAAAGGAGAAGCTGTGAACGACTATACACACTGGGTATATAACCAAAAGAATTGAAAGCTTGGAGTCATGTTCACAACAGCCAAAAGGTGGAGGCAACCCAAGTGTGCATTGCCAAAATAATGGAAAATCAAAATATGGTATATATATACAGTGAAATGTTATTTCACCTTAAAAGGAAGGAAATTCTGATACATGCCACGATGTGGATGAATCTTGAATATTACACTATTTGCTCTTTCTACTTCATGGGTATATTGTGAGATCATGTATGGGAAGGAATTTGCTAATGTTAACATGTTTTACAAATGTATGAGATTGCTATTAGGACCTTGTAACAGTAGACCTGCCTTCATTGATGACCTGGAGTGTCTTTACAGACCTCTGCATGCTTTTAAATTAGATCATTTATGCTATAACTTATAGGGCACTCTTTATTTCTTTTTCTGGCTTCTCTCCCAGAGACTAAGAATTGTTGGCACCAAAAGGCACACTAAGATTTTTTTAGATATAATGTGCTTAAGTGTGCAATTTCAGGGTTTTTTTAGTATGTTAAAGAAGTTGCACAAACATTACGACTATCTAATTCCAGAATGTTTTCATCATCTTGAAAAAATAACTTATACCCATTAGCACTTATTCCCAAAATTCCCTCCTCCCAGACTCTGGAAACCACTAATATACAAGGTCCAGCAGAAGTAATGCCTGCTTGAGTGTGGTTGGTAGGGTAATAATATGGGTGTAATAATTTATAGTTTTAATTTGAACATTTCACCTAAAATGCCATAAAATATACTTGAGTGTGATACTGTTATGTTACAGAATTAAATGCTTATGATTTTGTAATAAAAATAGGGGGCGTTATTTGTGCCAGACTCTATACTTTGTGTCTCTATGGATTTTTCAATTCTGAACATTTTATAAAAATGGAACAATACAGTATGTGATTTTTGTATCTATCACTTAGCATAAGTTTTCAAGGTTAATCCATGTTTTAGTATATATCAGTACCTCATTCATTTTTCTGCCTGAATAATAATTGCTGGATTATATGGTAACAATATGTTTTAATTTTTGAGGGACAAATTGCTTTTTATAGAGACTGCGCCATTTTAACATTCTCATCAGCAGTATATGGGGCTTCAAATTACTCCACATCCTTGCCAAAACTTCATTATCTGTTGTTGTTGTTGTTGTTGTTGTTATTCTCATCTTAGTGGGTGTGAAAATGGCATTTCTTTGTGGTTTTAATTACATTCCACTAATGACTAATGATGTACATCTCTTTATGTGGTTGTTGGGTACTTGTATATCTTCTATAGGTAAATGACTATTCATATCCATTGTCCTTGTTTTAATTGGATTATTTCTTTTTATTATTGACTTCCATGTATTATTTATGACTTCTGGATACCAGTCACTTATAAGACATATGATTTGCAAGCATTTTCTCCCGATTTGGAAGTTGTCTTTTTATGATGGTCCCCATTAAAGAACAAAATCTTTCATTTTGATGAAGTCCAACTTATCTATTTTTTCTCTTATTATTTGTGTTTTGCTGTCATATTTTAAAATACATTGCCCAATCCAAGAACACAAAAAGTTGCACTTGTGCTTTCTTCTAAGAATTTTGTAATTTTAGCTTTTTTACATTTGGTTCTGTGATCTATTCTGAGTTGATTTTTGTGTATACTGTGAGGTGGTAGTCCAGCTTTATAATTTTACATGCAGATATCTGCTGTCCCAACATCATTTATTGAAAAAAGCATTCTTTCTCCATAGAGTTGTCTTAGTATCCTTGTCGAAAAACAATTATAAATATGTGACAGTTAATAGATAGATGATAGATAGAAAGTTCTATTCCCTCAGTCCCTCTGTTCTATTCTGCTGAACTATATGTCTATCCTTATACAACCACCATGGTATCTTGATTACTGTAGCTTTATAGTAAGTTTTGACATTGGGCAGTGTGCGTCCTCCAAATTTGTTTTTCATTTTCAAGATGGTTTGGGCTATTCTAGAATACTTGCATTTCCACATGAAATGTTGGACTACTTTGTCAATTTCAGGAAAATTGACAGCTAAGTTTTTGAAAGAGATTACATTGAATCTGAAGGTCAATATGGCAAGTATTGTCATGTTAACAATATTCAGTCTTCAAATTCATGAACACACGATATCTTTATTTATTTAATTGTTATTTAATTTCTTTCAATTATGTTATGTAGTTTTCAGTGTACAAGTCTTGCAGTACTTTTCTTAAATTTATTCTTTTTTCCCATGCTTTTGTAAATGGAATCATTTCCTTAACTTAATTTTGGATTTTTTTTCATTTTTATTGAATTTATTGGGGTGATATTGGTTAATACAATTACATACGTTTCAGGTATACAGTTCTATAATACATCATCTGTATACTGTACTGTGTGTTCACCACTCCAAGTCAAGTCTCCTTCTGTCATCATTTATCCCCCCTTTACCCTCTTCTACCTCCCTTCACCCCATTTTCCCTCTGGAAATTGCAATACTTCTGCCTGTGTCTATGAGTATTTTTTCTTTGCTTAATCTTTTCATTGTTTTCTCCCAGCCCACAACCCCCCTTCTCTCTGACAGCTATTAGTCTGTTCTCTGTTATCTATGAGTCTTTCTTTATTTTGCTAATAGTTTATTTTGTTTGCTAGATTCCACATATAAGTAAGATAATATGGTATTTGTCTTTCCCTTACTGGTTTATTTCACTTAGCACAGTGTTCTCTAGGTCCATCCATGCTGTGACCAAAGGTAAGATTTCCTTCTTTTTTATGGCTGAGTAGTATTTAGTCGTGTAAATGTACCACAGTTGTCTTATCTACTGATCTACTGATGGGCACTTGGGCTGCTTCCAAATCTTGGCTATTGTAAATAACACTGCAATGTGCATAGGAGTGCATATATTCTTTTGAATTAGTGTTTTGGGTTTCTTTGTGTATATTCCCTGAAATGCAATTGCTGGGCCTTAAGGCAGTTCCATTTTTATTATTTTGATGACCCTCCATGCTGCTTTCCACGGTGGCTGAACCAATCTGCATTCCCATCAACAGTGCAAAAGAGTTCCCCTTTCTCCACATCCTCGCCAGCACTTCTAGTTTGTTAATTTATTGATAATAGCCATTCTAACAAGTGTGAGGTGATATCTCATTATGGTTTTAATTTGCATTTCTCTGATGATTAGTGACTTGAACATCTTTTCATAGGTCTGTTGGTTATCTTTATGTCCTCTTTGGAGAGCTGTCTATTCGGGTCCTTTGCGTGTTTCTTATTTGGATTGTTTGGGGTTTTATTGTGTTGAGTTTCATAAGCTTCTTATAAATTTTTGATTGCTAGTATATAAATAAAATTAATATTTGTGTATTGCTCTATTATACTACATTTTTGCTGAATTCATTTATTTGCTTTAATAGTTATTTTGTGAATTTTTAAAGAATTTTCAGAATTTTCTTTATATAAGATAAGGTCATCTGCAAATAAAGATAGTTTTACATCTTACTTTCCCATGTACATGTCTTTTGTTTATTTTTCTTGTCTAATTACCCTGGCTAGAACATCCAATACAGTGTTCAATATTTATAATTGCATGTCTTCTAATGGATTCAACTTGTTACCATTATAACATGCTCACCTTTGTTCTAGTCATAACTTTTGTCTTAACATCTATTTTGTCCGTTGTTAAGTATAGCCACTTCAGCTCTCTTTGGGTTACTGTTCTCATGGAATATCCTTTTCCATTCACTTACTTTCAATGAATGTCCCGGAATCTAGTGTCTCTTGAAGAATAGCATTTAGTTGTTTCTTTTCTTTTAATCCATTTTGCAAATTTCTGTTTTTTTAATAGCAGTGTTTAATCCAATTGCATTTAACATAATTTTTTAAGATTTTATTTGTTTTATTTTTAGACAGAGGGGAAGGGAGGGAGAGAGGGAGAGAAACATCAGTGTGTGGTTGCCTCTCATGAGCCCCCTACTGAGGACCTGGCCACAACCCAGGCATGTGCCCTGACTGGGGAATTGAACCAGCGACCCTTTTGTTTACAGGCTGGAGCTCAATCCACTGAGCTACACCAGCCAGGGCCGTTTGATATAATTCTTATAAGGTTGGATTTACTCCTGCCAAATCTCATGGTTTGTTGCTGTTGTTATTTGTTGTTGTTTTTGTTGTTTGATTTAGTTAATTTTTTAAAAATAATTCCAAATGCTCCATAACATGTCGAAGCTTTTCAAAGTGTCTTGTGGACACCTAACTTCACCACTTTTAAAAGAAAGCTTTTTGGTTATCTTATTGTTTGCCACAACTGTTATCCACCAACTCAGTCAACCTAGGTGTTTAACATTTGCCTCTGATTATCTTCTACAAACTCCTCAAAGAAGAAAATTGTTCGCAGTGGGCAAACTCTTACTGAGGTTATGTAAACATGGCCTTGAGAGTGGAGTCTTTCAGAGAACCCCCAACAGGTCAAATAATGACAATTCTCTGAGAAAGAAGCTTTGAAGGAGTTCCAACCTCATTCTGCCTCCTCCAGTGTGCTAATTTTTGCCATCGTTGCAGACTATTGGCTTTCCTGTTTACTGTGGTGGTGGCGCGAGGTTGAAGGGAAATAAGGAAAGTTTAGACATTACAAAGCTCTGAATATATGCTCCCCAGGTTGCTACAATCATTTGGTTAATTTTTAGAGCTCTGAAATTGTTTGGCCATTTCTCTCCAGTTTTCTTATTTCTTTTATGGATGAGAGAATTTTAGAAGTTCCTTATTACATTTTCTCTGACATTAGTCCATTCTAAAATATTTAAGTTGAGCACTCTCCAACCTTAAAAACTGAGTATATAAAGTGTTCAAGAAAAGTTACCCTGAAAGGTAGTTGACTTTTCAGGATCCTTCTGCTGTTCCTAAGGTCACTCACCCCAGTTTTTTTTTAATTATTTTATTTTGTTTTGTTTTGTTTGACACGCAAGAGGAATGATGTAGTTCTTTCCATGTTATTCACATAAAAATATAAGCCACGCCCTGGCTGGCATGGCTCAGTGGATTGAGCACCCACCTGTGAACTAAAGGGTGGCCAGTTCAATTCCCAGTCAGGGCACATGTCTAGGTTGTGGGCCAGGTCCCTAGTAGAGGGCGCTCAAGAGGCAACCACACATTGATATTTCTCTCCCTCTCTCCCTCCCATCTCCTCTCTAAAAATAAATAAATAGAATCTTTTTATACACACACACACACATATATATATATGCCAGACCATACTCTACTCAATACCCTCCAGTGTCTCCCTATCTCAGGATAAAAGTCATCATTCCACCTCCAGCAGCTTCTACAGCATCTAACATATTGTAGTACATCATTGTTGAATGAATGAATAAATGAAGGAGTAGCAAAATATGCAAGACCTAAATCTAGCAAGTGAAATCTAGTAACTTTGTATTTTGTAAATTAGCTCCTTCTGTTTTTCTCTCTTTGTTCTCTCTGAACCTGAAAACTACTTTCATTAAAAAAAAATGTCTTTGTGGCAGCACTTGTTTTGTTGCCAGTCCTCAAACATGATAGGCATTCTTCCACATCAGGGCCTTTACACCAACTGTTCCTTCTGCCTCAAATGTTTTTGGCTGAGATATCTATGTGGCTCACTCACTCCGTTCCTTCAAATTTTTACCAAAATGTTACCTCAGTGAAGCTTACCATCAGGATTATACCCTAAAAGTCTTGAAACACCAGTTTAAAAGAACGTGTGCACCGCAATGTTCATAGCAGCATGATTTACAACAACCAAGAATTGGAAGCAACCTAAGTGCCCAACGGTGAAAGAGTGGATCAAAAAACTGTGGTACATTTGCACGATGGAAAACTATCCAGCAGAAAGAAAGAAGGAGCTCCAACCCTTCACAACAGCATGGATGGAGCTGGAGAACATTATACTAAGTGAAATAAGCCAGGCGGTGAAAGACAAATACCATATGATCTCACCTATAAGTGGAACCTAATCAACAGAACAAACAAGCAAGCAAAATATAACCAGCGACATTGAAATAAGAAACAAACTGACAGTAACCAGAGGAGAGGAGGTGTGTGATAATGGGGAAAAAGGGGAAGGGTCATTAAGGAACATGTATAAAGGACACATAGACAAAGCCAAAAAGGGTTAGGATCAAGCATGGGAGGTGGGGATGGGAGGGGCGAGGGGAGTGGTGGGGGGAAAATGGACAAAACTGTACTTGACAATAATGAAAAAAATTTTTAATTAATTACTCTCCCAGTACTTTCATTCCCTTTACCATGTTTTTTGTTCATACCACTTGTTGTTTTCAAATGTTCTACTTAATTATCTAATTTGTTAGGTTTAGTGTTTATTGTTTGCTTCCTTCCCTCCTCTACCTTCTCTTCACAGACATTGAAATGAATGTTAGTCAAAATCGGGATTTTTAAAATTATTTTATTTATTTTACTTATTTTTTATTTTTTAATTTTTTTTATATCTTATTGATTATACTATTACAATTGTCCTATTTTTTCTCCCCTTTATCCCCTCCTCCAGGCACCCCATCCCATCATCCCTACATCAACATTTTCCCGCCACCACTTTCCCCAGCCCTACCCCTCTCCTCCTCCCACCCTCAATCCTTCCCCCAGTTGGCTTTGTCCATGGGTCCTTTATGCATGTTCCTTGATGATCCTTCCCCTTCTTTTCCCTGTCATCTCCCTCCCTCCTCCCCTCTGGTTACTGTCAGTTTGTTTGTTTTTTTTCAATGTTGCTGGTTATATTTTGCTTGCTTGTTTGTTTTAATTAGGTTCCACTTATACGTGAGAACATATGGTATCTGTCTTTCACTGCCTGGTTTATTTCACTGAGCATAATGCTCTCCAGTTCCATCGATGCTATTTTGAAGGGTAGTAGCTCTTTCTTTCTTTCTGCTGCGTAGTTTTCCATTGTGTAAATGTACCATAGTTTTTTGATCCACTCATTTACTGTTGGGCACTTAGGTTGCTTCCAATTCTTGGTTGTTGTAAAGCATGCTGCTATGAACATTGGAGTGCATAGGTTCTTTTGAATTGGTGCTTCAGGATCCTTAGGGTATAATCCCAGCAGTGGAATCGCTGAGTCAAAAGGCAGTTCCATTTTTAGTTTTTTGAGGAAATTCCATAGTGTTTTCCACAGTGGCTTCACCAATCCGCATTCCTGCCAACAGTGTACTAGGGTTCCCTTTTCTCCACATCCTCGCCAGCACTTATTGTTTGTTGATTTGTTTATGATGGCCATTCTGGCTGGTGTGAAGTAGTAAGATAGGGGTTTTTGATTATTTGTTCATTGATATGGCAAGCACCTAAAATAACTGCCTGGCATACAATAGGTATTTAATGAATAATTAATTAATTAATTCTGTAGAAGTCTCTTAATATTTTAATTATAATTTATTGATTATGCTATTACAATTCCCCATTTTCCCCTGTTGCCCTCCTCCCCTGCACCCCCACTCCCTCAGGCAATCCCCACACCATTGTTCATGTCCATGGGTCATGGGTATAAGTTCTTTGGCTACTCCATTTCCTAAACTGCACTTTACATCCCCATGGCTGTTCTGTAACTACCTATTTGTACTTCTTAATCCCTTCACCTTTTTACCTATTCCCTCAATTCTCCCTCTCATCTGGCTGTCATCAATCTGTTCTCCATATCTATGATTCTGTTTCTGTTCTGCTTATTTGCTTAGTTTGGTTTTTAGCTTCAATTGTTGATAGGTATGTATTTATTGCCATTTTATTGTTCATAGTTTTGATCTTCTTAAAGAAATCCTTTTAACATTTCGTATAATAATGATTTGGAGATGATGAACTCCTTTAGCTTTCTCTTGTCTGGGAACTCTTTATCTGCCCTTTGATTCTAAATGATAGTTTTGCTGGATAGGGAAATATTAGTTGTATGTCCTTGCTTTTCATCACTTTGAATATTCTTTGCCAATCCCTTCTAGTCTGCAAAGTTTCTTTTGAGAAAACAGCTGACAGTCTTACAGGAACTCTTACGTAGGCAACTACCTGCCTTTCCCTTGCTGCTTTTAAGATTCTCTATTTATTTTTAACATTTGGCATTTTGATTGCGATGTGTCTTGGTGTGGGCCTCTTTGTGTCCATCTCATTTGGGGCTGTCTGTGCTTCCTGGACTATTGCATCTATTTCCTTCATCAAATTAGGGAAGTTTTCTTTCATTTTTTTCAAATAGATTCCAATTTCTTCCCCTTTCTCTTCTCCTTCTGGCACCCTTATGATGTGAATGTTGGATCACCTGAAGTTGTCCCAGAGGCTCCTTATACTATTCTCATAACTTTTTTTTGGATCCTTTTTTCTTCTTGCTGTTCTGGTCAGTTGTTTTTTGCTTCCTTATGTTCCAAATCATTGATTTGATTCTCTGCTTCATTCACTCTACTGTTGTTGCCCTGTAAACTGTTCTTTATTTCAATTAGTATATCTTTCATTGCTGACTGGATCTTTTTTATGCTGTTGAGGTCTTCACTAAGTTTCTTGACCATCCTTATACTAATGTTTGGAACTCTGCATCTGAAAGGTTGCTTACCTTCATTTTGTTTAACTCTTGTCCTGGAGTTTCATTTGGGCCATGTTTCTTTGTCCCCTCATTTTGGCAGCCACCCTGTGTTTGTTTCGATATGTTAGGTAGAGCTGCTTTGACTCTGTGCCTTGGTAGTGTTGCCTAATGTAGTAGGTGTCCTGTAGGGTCCAGTGGCACAGCCTCCCCTATCACCCAAACTGGGTACTTGATGTGCGTCCTCCATGTGGACCGAGTACACCCTTCCTCTTGTAGTTGAGCTTTGACTGCTATTGGCAGGTCAGTGGGAGGGATTTACCCAGGCCAGCCAGCTGCAAGGACTGGCTATGACCACTGACCACCAATCTCCATCCTCTGTGAAGGATCAGCTGTGCAGGGGCCCACTCCACAGAGCAGGGCTTACTTCAGCAGGGCTCTGTTACCTGCTTGTTTTCTGTCTGGGGTCACTTGGTGTAAACTATAAAGAGATCAGCAGCTGGGTGCTTCTTTTGCTGGGCTTGGAGGTACCCTGCCAGGCTGTGAACCAAGGCCATCTGCTCCTAGTGCTAGGCTTGGGGCTACTTAGCAAGGTATGGTTGGTTGCTAAGGCCAGCTGCTGCTTTTTTGAGAGGATTTAGCATGATCGGAGGAATGTACCAAGACAAGTCATTCCCATGGAAGAGCCACTGTTAACTGCTTGGGTAAGCTGTAATTTGGGTGGGGCAGAGTCTCAGGGAATCACCAGAGGGAGGCAAACAGTGTGAGCTAGATTGATGGAGTCTCAGATATCTCACTGACCATGCTCTGTGGCTCTGTAGGGGGAGGACTCAAAGAGGAGCAGTGGCCTCTACCCACCTTTCTGTCTGGGAGAAAGCTGTCCCCCAGCTCTCACCTTGATGCCAGACACTTCAGTTCCTCCCCATATGCCACTGGTGCATTTCAAGCTGCTACTCAGGTGCTGGGACTCAGCAGGAATGAGCCTGAGTAAGTCTGTGCACAGTCCCTTTTAGAGGAACTGCCTGGGAATCCAGAAGTTTCTTCTACCAACTCAATCGTCACTGGTTTTTTTCAGCCAGATATTGCAGGGACTTACCTTCCTGGCACTGGAACCCCTGGGCTGGGGGGCCTGGTGTGGGGCTGGGACTCCTTGCTCCCGAGATATCCCTTCTGAATTTTTATCCACCACATGTGTATGCAGGACCAGTGTGTTCCACAACTCTGCCCCTCCTACCAGTCTGGATGGATGTGGTTTATTCTTTAATTCCATAGTTGTCTGACTTCCATTCAGTTCGATTTCTGATGGTTCTGAATGGTGGTTGTTTTGTAGTTTAGTTGTAATTTCGAGGTGGTTGTGAAAGGATGAGAGCTATGTTTACCTAGGCTGCCATCTTGGAGATCTAGATCTTATATCATTCTTTATTAATTTCTTTTTTAATGTTTTATTTATTTATTTTTAGAGAGAGGGGAAGGGAGGGAGAGAGGGAGAGAAACATCAATGTGTGGTTGCCTTTCACATGCACCCCACCTGGGACCTGGCCTGCAACCCAGGCATATACCCTGACTGGGAAGCAAACCAGCAACCCTTTGATTCACAGGCTGGCACTCAATCCTCTGAGTCATACCAGCCAGGTACATATTTTATTAATTTCATGTTGGAGAAATTTCACACTATGGCAGTAGCATCCAAGCTTCCATAGCTAATAGATTGGGGCGTTAAGATTCAAACCTCTGTCTGCAGTCCATTTCCAGGACCCGGACAGTTAGAAATGAGCAAAGCAAGGATGATAGGCCATGTACAGAAGGTCACCAGGGTGGAAAGCCCCAGGCGCCTAGCAAGGGACAAAATTGGGGAAACAAGGACCTTGCACCCAGGGTAACCTTTCCTCCCCTAGCAAATCCACTGGTCTATCTTAATATTTTATCTGTTTTGTGGGTATATAAAGCCATGTCTAGTGTAGATTCTGGTACTGAATAGGTATTTAATTATTTTTCATTGAATGACAATGAATATGATGCCCCATTTCTAACCCTTTATGTATCCAGTATTGCCAGGTAAATGAGATGTTTCACTTATGAAGTTCCTAGATAACTGATCTCCAGGAAGTCTAGGTTTTAATAGTTATATATATTTTCATGGAATAGGTAAAATGATTTGCATGTGTTTCAGAACACAGCAAAGTAACTGTACTTTAATTTTAAAATCTATGGAGAAAAGAATGAGAATAAGAGTCAGAATACTTGGTTGTTGCAATAATTTAATCTCTTAACTGTGTGAGCATGGACAATTCTGATAACCCTTCTGAACCTCAATTTTATCATTTATAAAATGGTAATAATAGCTGCCCTTCAGCTCATATGTTGTTGTGAGATTCAAAGAATATAATGTATGGGGACACTACCTGTAAGTCGTAAAGCTACCTACAAATGCAAGGTAAAGGTGATATAAAGCTTATGATTTGGAAGATGATGAATACAATACTTATGAACTTATTCCTACCACTGGATATTTAGGGAACAAACAAGGAACACATTAATGTAAGAATGGCCAAGCCTGAATAACATTAGTTTTGCCTGACATTAGTTGAAGATAATTTTACATTTCTGACATTGGAGAGTGGACCTTCCTCAAAACTGGAATTTTGCAAGTCTCCTTACTCTGGATTACTAAGAATTATTGATGTTTTAGATGTTTTGGAGCCCAGAATGACAAGTGCTTTCCAAGAAAATCTCCGGTGTCCTTGGTACTGAAAATATACTTCAAAATGCATAGACCCTCAGTTACCAGGGGACCCTTGGGACAATAAAGAAAGAACAGATAGGATTATATCTATCAGCTGATGTTCCTCAAGTTAGCCAGGGTGTTTGTTGTTGTTGTTATTGTTGTTTTTCATTAAGGAAAGCCTAGCAACATGTACCTTTTAGTTCTCCTGACTTTCCAAATCACAAACAGAATGGAGTAATTTATTTACTTTGCTTAGGTCTTACTTTATAGAAGAATTTTAAGATTAATGAGAGAATTCTCATTTTGTCAGTGTCCATATTTTTGTTCATAATTCAGTTGATATCAACATTTTCGGTGAAAATTCTTTTGGGAACTCAAATGTGTGGCAGGAAAATATATTATCTATACGGCAAATGGATGGTCTTTTGGATGGACTTTTCTCAGTAGACATAGTCTCCCTAACTTCTTATTCTCTGATTGTTGGAAGGTAAAGCCTTGGAGTGCTTTAACTAAGCAGTCAGCATGTCAACAGTTCCTTCTGTCCTACTAGCCTCCAGATGTCATTTTCCTGGTCACTACTATTGGTCAGTTCCAGCAACTGGCCTTTCAGGTAGTAATCACCAAAATGCAAGCCAAAGCAAAGGTTGTGTGAAGGAACAGTCAAACCTGTTTGGATGTACTAAGGTAGTTATAAAAAGGAAACATTTGTTTTTTAGTAAAAAGGAGAAAGAAACATGGATGGAATCAATATGTGTAGTCAAGACTGATTGAATATTTTAAAGTTTTTGATAACCAACCAATAATTAATTTCACAGCCTGTTTTATGTGCCAATCTTGCCTCTTTCTGACCTTCATCCTTTTTCAGATATATCACCCCCTCTGCATGTGCTCTACTTGTGCTTTGTTCACTAAGTAAAATACTGATTCTGTAAATGCAACTTCTCCTAACTCTTCTTTTTTGTTGTTTTATTTTGTTTTATTTTTCCTTGTTTTTTATTAAATTTATGGGAGCGAAATTGGTTAATAAAATTATATAGGTTTCAAGTATACAGTTCTATAATACATCATCTATATATTTCATTGTTTATAACCCAAAGTCAAACTTTCTGTTGTCACCATATATTTGACCCCCCCCCCTTTATCCTTTACTACCTCCCCCAATAACCTCTTTCCCTCTGGTAACCACATACTGTTGTCTGTGTCTATGAGTTTTTCTTTGTTTATTTGTTGTTTTCAATTTTATATCCCACATATGAGTGAAATTATATGGTTCTTTACTTTTTCTTAACTTCTTGCATCTTAGGAGTTTAACTTAACATTTGCAGGCTGTTCACAGTTCTCTTACTGTAAAGATTATTGTCATATTATTTTGTCTTCTGATGACATTATATAACAGCAGTTACTCTCTTTTGCCTAATTCTTTGTACATCTTCTAGGTCCTCTATTTAAAAACTCACTCATTTACTCCTCCCTGTTTCTGTTTTCCTTTCAATATTTACTGAATGCCTACCAGAACCAGACATTGCATTAGTAGTTTCACACACATTATTTCATTTCAGTGGCCCAGCAGATCTGTGAGTTATTATTTATATGTTACAGAGAACTAAATTGAGGTCCAGGGAAGTCAAGTATATTTTTCCAAGTCCAGCTAGTAAGAGGCAAGGCAAGGATTTGAATATAAAATGTGGAACTACAAAGCCTCATTCTTTCTCTATACTTTCCACTGATTCTTCTGTGCATGTCCCATCTCAATGTTTTGGCCCCTTTCTGAGACTTTCTTAGAGTCAGAAAAAAATTTTGGCTTCTTAGTGCTCTGGGTCCCTAACAGTGTGACTCCCTAAGGGTAAATCACTCAAAAGAGTCCTTGGAAGAGACTTACAGAAGGTAGCTATGAAATCATTGAAATGAAGGTTCACATCTCTCCTCCTCCAATCAAGAATATTTCCACCCTCAGTAGGCATAACAGTGGCACCACAGGCAATGTTGAGCCCAGCTTTTCTTGAAGCTGACACATATTTCATTAGATCCTTAGTGGGACCCAAGCTTGAGCTTCTCTTTCTATATACCTTTTTCTTTTTTCTCCTTTCTTTGTATTTCCTTCTCATCTTTTTTTCTCTTTTCCTCACTTCCTCTCTTCCACTTCCACCTCTTCCTCCTCCTTTCCCTCTCCTCCCCCTCTTCTCCTCTTCTTCTTTCTCCCTCTCTTCCTCTCTTCTTTCTTCTCCTTTCCTTTTCTTCTTTCTCTTTCTCCTCTCTTTCTCTCCTCCCTTCCTCCCTCTCCCTTACCCTTTCTCACCCTCTGTCTATCTTTAATCTTGTCAAAAGTATGTAAATGTTTTTGGTAAGGTCTACACTGTAATCATTTTGATAAATAGGTTTTGAATTTTCAGGATATCAAATCAGAATAGCACTCAGAATGAGAGCACAATGCAGGTGTGTGTCTAAACTGCAGATTAAATTTCTGTTTTCAAATTTGATCCCAGGTGTCCTTTGAAAGGACTATTTAGGGAAAAAAACCTGAATGATTTGATTAAGGCTCTTTATTTAAGGGGAACACTTGATAAATAAATAACATTAAAGACAGTTCTTAAATGCTACACAATAAAGGTTTCAGCAGTGACTTCAACCTTAATCAGCTCTTCCCACATTCCATGTGATTCCAGGAGAATGCACCCCATTCAAATAGCTCTTGTTTACCAAGTAACTAAAATTGGCTAGATGCTTCACATACATAATTTTGGATTCCCATGGCTCTGCAAAGGTGGATGATATGATCCCCATTTTATGAAAGAGGAAATATATTCAGAGAGGTTATGCTGTTTGCCACAATTAGTAAGTCACATTGCTGGGATTCATAGCCCAGTCTTTCTGACTCCTAAGTCTGTGCTCCTCCCACCACACCATACCTCTTTGCCAATTAACAAATAGGTAAGAATAGGTAATACAAGTTTCATGGTCCATGGCTGATAGTCACTTAATCTCTGGGCTGAATATTAATTTATCAAAAGATTATTTAATTTTCTTCATCATGCTTGCCCATCATTTTATATATGAAGAAATCAAGGCTCAGAGGACAGCAATGACTTGTCCAAAGAGCCATGATGAGCCATTGGAGTCCAACCAAGACCTACACCTCCTTGCCCCAGTCCAGAATTCTCCTACACTCTTTTTTTTATTGCTGCTTCATGTGTATTTATCTCGCACTAGATTGCAAGCTCCTAAAAGGCAAGTGCTATGATTAATCTTTCTCTACTAGAGACTTCAACACAGGGCTGGGCCCTACTGGGTTTTCAGTAAATATTTGTTTTGTTACTAAGAGAGACACTTTCTCTGGCACTATTAGAAGTGCAGATTCCCTAATTACACCATATGGTGAGCAGGCAGCCACTTGTTGTGAATGCTAACTCTATAAATTGGGAACTATTCAATAGAATGTGCTGGGAAGAGCTCTTTTGGTTTTCTCTCTGAAGCATTATGGAGTCTAACCCCCTTGTTGTGTAGATGGGGATACTGAAGCCCAGAGAGAGGAAAGGGTTTACCTCAAGGTCACAGGGAAGTTTATAACAGATCTGTGACTATTTTAACATAATATGTACATTAGAGTAGGTAGTGCATGCCCTTAGAACAAAATTTTAAAATCACAAAAGGTTAAAGAGTGAAAAATAATTCCATGCCGCCATTCGTCAGGCATGTAGTTTTGTTTCCCTGAGGCAACCACTACGAGTTTCTTGCGTACTATTATAGACATAGTATATGCATTTATAAACATAAACAGAAAATATATCAATTGTATTCACAGAACTGGTGTTCTGCATTGTTTTATATCTTGTTTTTTCCCACTTTACAATGTATCTTAGATATTGTTCCACTTCAGTATATATATATAACTGCTTCATTTTTTAATGGATACACTGTTATGACTGTATCTACTAATGGACATTTAGGTTGCAGTCTTTTGCTATTATAAACAATGTTGCAGTGAACTTTCTTGTATATATGTCATGTCACACATGTGCAAATGTGCTGGGTCAAAGCAATGCAAATTTTAATTTTGCAATTTTTGCCAAATTTT
Organism: Mormoops blainvillei; assembly: GCA_004026545.1. Lineage (NCBI taxonomy): Eukaryota > Metazoa > Chordata > Mammalia > Chiroptera > Mormoopidae > Mormoops > Mormoops blainvillei. The sequence goes on from PVJD01007855.1 coordinate 62,732, forward strand.
TCTCCACAAAGGTTATAAGATTATTATTAAGCAAAATTGGAATTTAATAATATTTATATTATAACTGTTTATTTTACAAATAATTATTGTCTTGACCTTACAGAATGCTCAACACATTTTCTTTAAATGGTCAACCTCCACTGTACACATATATGATAATTCATTTTAAAGAAATGTGATTTATACTCTATTGCTCAGGAACACATCTGCATAAAGCATGAGAACATGGCAATGTGTTTCTAAAATGCAATTGAGTCTAACATGCTGTGTTTCCAGTCATATTACCAAACCCTAGAGGTATGCTAAGATGAAAGTACAGGGAAAGAACAAGGGGGTCAGACCTAGCTAGAAGGAAGTAAACGTACCACAAGGGCAGAACCAGTGCTGTGGCAATAAATTGTATTTCTGTTTACCAGGGGGACAGGGTGCAGCTGGGAGCCCTGGTATTTGTAGTGTTTGCTTATATCCATGATGTAGATATTCCTATCAGGACCAGTTTCAAGTTACCGATAGGAGAGGACTGAATATGAAATTGGGAGGAGATGCTCAAAATCAGTTTTTATGAGTCACTACAAGCCAAATCCAGCAGAACACTGGACAGAGCCTAAGGGAAGGCAGCTTAAGAATAGAAAAGTTGGGTCTGACCAAATGTCAAATAACCCTAGCAAAGTGAGCTGGTTATTCCTCATAGAGTTTTACTTGATGAGATTGGAGCCTGTAGTTTTCTTGCATGGTCTTTCCAAGTCCTATCTGAAGAACATTATCTGGTGCTCCCCACACTAATCTCAATGGCTTCAATGTTACCAGTCTCCAGAGGAGAAAAAAAGAAAAAAAACAAAGAAAAAAACAAACTAGGGGCTTTGTGGACTATCAAATGCCACTGTAACATCAAACATTCATCCTGTTATTCCAGTGTCAGCTGCAAAACTCCATAAGCAGTCAACTCAATTGCAAGGTGCAACATCAGCAGTTCTCACATTAGAAGCAATAGGCGATCATTGAAAACATCACAGTGCCTATACTTTACCCCAATCCATTGAATCAGAACTACTTGGAGTGAAACCAGGCATCAGCAGTTTGTAATACCTCCCCATATGATTCTGACTTGCAGCCAATGTGGAGAATTACTGCCCAGCGCTACCTGGTTCTACAGTCCAGTCAACTTTTCCTACCACCTCCACTCCTTTATCTTATGCCAACCATACTGGTCACTTTGCTATTCTAAGACCACACCAAATTCATTTGTAACTTTAAGCCTTTACATTTGGTGTTTCTTCTTTGGGAATGTTCCTCCCCTAGCTCTTTAAACGTCTGGTTCCTATTATTCAGGTCTCAGCTCAAATGACACCTCATCAGAGAGTCCCAACTCTACCTAAATTAACTACCCCTATTCTATCACAGCACTCTGTTTCATTTCCTTAGCTGTATGTATCACCATCTGAAAATAACTAATTTATTTTTATAACTTATTTATTACTTCTCTGTTTTCACCAAAAGATCACCCAACTTGAAGGCAAAGCCTTTGACTGTATTATTCACTGTTCTTTCTTCGGTTTCTTAAAATTCTGCCTGAAACATAGTAGGTGTACACTCAAAGACCACTCTTTAAACCAGGGATCCCCAACCCCTGAAGCCATGGACCAGTACTGGTCCGTGGCCTGTTAGGAACTGGACTGCACAGCAGGAGGTGAGCAGTGGGTGAACAAGTGAGTGAGCAAAGCTTTGCTGGCATTATCGCTTGAGCTCCACCTTCTGTCTCCCACCACCCCCATCCGTAGAAAATCTGTCTTCCACGAAACCAGTCCCTGGTGCCAAAAAGGTTGGGGACCATTGCTTTAAATATCATAAAATAGTTATTAAACATCTTCCATGGTTGAGCTCAATGATAGATTTAAATACTTCATTTTGTTAAGGTTTAAACTGCACAGCATATTTAAGGCTATTCATGACCTAGCCGCCATCTAACTTGTAAGCCTCACCTTCTTCTACTTTGCGTCCTCTTGAAGCAAGAGAACATATATGAAATGCAGGACCTTGGGAAAGTGCTCTGGAGCTGCACACTACAGGGTTCTCTTTAGCACAGAAGTGTGTGTGTGTGTGTGTGTGTGTGTGTGTGTGTGTGTGTGTTGAGGGTAGGGGTGAAAAGAGCAGCATGGTCAGAAGAGGGTCACTGATAGAAGGAATAAGAAAATAAGACAGACTCAGTAACATCACATAACTTTTTTCATGTGTGATTTTTATTCTGGAATGTAAAGCTCTTTTGAATTAAAGTACAGTTGACATACAACATTATATTAGTTTCAGGTCTATAACATAGTGAGATTTCACATTTATGTACCTTACAAAGTGACCACCACAAAAAGTCTACTACCCATCTGTCACTGTACAAAGTTATTGTGATGTTATTGACTGTATTCCCCATGCTGTATTTTATATCCCCATGATTTATTTATATTATAACTATAAGTTCATACCTGTTAATCCCTCTTACTTTTTTGCCTATACCCCTAACCCAACCTTCTGTCAGTTATCAGATTTTCTGTATGTGTGAGTCTGTTTATTTTGTTTGTTTATTTCTTTAATTTATATGTCTGGAGAGTTGGGTGAGCATCTTTATGACTATTACTTTTAACTCTTCACCTAATAGACAGCTTACCTCAGTTTCATGTAGTTCTTTCTTTTTGGGGAGGGGTTTGTCCTTTTTTTTCTTGTGTGTTTTTTTTTTTGCTTGTAACATATTCTTTTCTTTCATTTTTCTTATTTGTTTATGTGAATTAGGTATGTCAGCTAAATCTCCTGGGCTTGAAAAAGTGACCTTATTTAGAAAGTGTCCTGTGGGACCAGTGGTGGAATCCCCCTTGTCCCTAGAATCAGGTGCTCCAGAGGGTGGGCTAGTGTGACCTCCTGTTGTGGCTGGGCCACAACTTTTGTGGGCACACAGGTAGGCAAGGCTGCTCCCTGGCCCATTGGCTAAGAGGTCTGGCCACAACAGTTGCGGGATCACTAGTGTGCAGGGCAAGCCTTCGGTGTGGTTGGCTGCAAGGCCCAGCCCTGCAGTTGCAGACACACTGCTGTGTGTTGGTGTCAACTGAGGCCACCCACTGGGTGCGGCAGGGCAGGAAGCACTTTGGAGGGGTGCTAACCTGGATGAGTCCTCAGGGAAACATCAGAGTGGGGTGAACACTGATAACAGAGTTAAAGGAGAGTGTCAGAAATGGTGCCTGCTAATGTCATACCAGTTAGGTATGGGTTGGGGATGGCATCCGCCAGCACCTCTGACTCAGGAGAGTTTCAACAGATCACTGTTACTCCAGTACACACCCTAAAATTAGTGAATGTATCACCTTCACATATCACCTAGGTGCTTTTCAAACCATTGCCTCTGTGCTGGGTCTCAAAAAGAGCACAACCTGGGTTTTCTGCAGCTCTTTGCAGTCTCCTGGACATAAACCCCACTAGTTTTCAAAGCCAGATGTTATGGAGGCTCCTCTTCCCGGTTCAGGATAAGGCTCAGACCCTTTGTCTTTGGGGACGACCTCCACAGTAGTGATATCCTCCCTCTTGTGAGTCACCGCATAAGGTAGTAGGGTGTAGGGTAGGTCGTGACTAGACATCGTCTCTACCTCTCCTGTTTCAGTGTGGCTTTTCCCTTATATCTGTGGTTATACAAAATCTATGCTGCTAACCTTCAGGTTATTCTCAGAGATAGCTGTTCTATATGTAGTTGTAGTTTTGGTGTTAGTGAGAAACTGTGAGCTCAGGATCTTCCTACTCTGCCATTCTGAACTCAGAGCCAGGAACCTTCTTCTTGAATGCCAATTTAGCTTGTCCATGAAAAGTCATTGCTTGAGGTTGGAGCACTGCCCCCACAAGAAATGTGTTTTTGAAAGGGATTTCTGAGTCACTCATAACTCTCTTTTTTCTCATTTAAAAATAATTTATTGATTTAATGGGATGAAATTTGAAATTTGTTAATAAAATTATATATTTTTCAAGTGTACAATCCTTTTTTTGGGTATATTTTATTGAGTATGCTATTACAGTTGTCCCATTTTTCGCCTTTATCCCGTCCGACCTGCACCCCATCCCATCATCCCCACACCTCTTAGTTCATGTCCATGGGCTGTACAAATCAGTACTTTGGCTTCTTAATTTCCTATACTATTCTTAGACTCCCCATCTACTTTTTTTTGTCAACATTTCCCACCACCGCTTTCCCCAGCCCCACCCCTCACTACCTCCCACCCTCAATCCTTCCCCCATTTGGCTTGTCCATGGGTCCTTTATGCATGTTCCTTGATGACTCTTCCACTCTCTTTCCCCTTTTAATTTATTAAATGTTTTCCCTTGTAAAGATCACTTTCACATGCATTTTGTATTATTTATTTTGTATAACTCTATAAAGTAGACAATCCCATTATTTTTATCCTCATTTTGTTAGATATGGAATCAAGGCTCAGACTTGCCTGAGGCCAGCTGGAGCTGGGATTTGACACCTGCTTTTCGCACTGCCAGTCCAGTGCTCTCTACATTTTTATATTATGGAGTTTGGGGAAGATTATGGAAAGTACCTAAAGCCAAGAAAAGGAGACTGGGCTTGATTCATGCCTGCTCTCACTAGAGATCATCATGAAGTCAAAGGAAACATGAATGATCATGGCTTTATAACCACTCCCAAGAAGCCACCTTGTAGAGAATTACTTGAGGGTCCTTGCTGAGGGTCCATCCATGATACTGAGTTAACTACCACTGTCTTTCTGGGTGGGTTGGAGAAGTAAAGGAATGATCACATTTTTGGAATCATAGGAACTGTGCTGCTTTGTACATCCTTCTCACAAAAGATGTGCCTTTTGGCAGAGTACAGACTATGTTCCTAGAGTTGTCTAGCCTGTTCCACAAGTCTAAGGGCAGAATCCTTGGAGAAAAAAAATTAATAGGAATAAAAAATGCTTGGGATTGGTTTTCAAAGAAGAGACCCTTGGGTGATTACACCAGAGGTTCTAAGCTGCTTAAACCACAGAGAAAGTTATGTCCATAGGATATATGACCTTTAAATAACCCTTGAGCTTGTTCCTATCTAGGTCACTCAGGAGACAGGCACTCAGCTACTCCTTTCTGTAGGGTAGTGTTTTGTTGTTGTTGTTGTTGTTTTTATGGGAAACCTTTAGAGTCAAAAGAGTTGAAACTGGAAAAACAGATGCAGACTGGCTTTTGTCTTCCTTGAGTTTTGCTCAATGGACTCTGAGACTTCCAGCAGAAATTATAATAGGAATAGAAGACTTCTAAACCTACCTTCCTTAGGTTGCTGCTGTTCTCTTCATGCCTACCACATTCCATTCTGGTTATAGATCAGGAGAACTAAGGTGAAGAGAGAAGTAGAAATATGCACCAGTTCACATAGTGATTCAGTGAGACAGCAGGGCTGGTCCTCAGGTCTTCCTCCTTCCTGCTCTGTGCTCTTTTACTCTTCTGTGCTGACTCTGTCTTTGAAGTATAGAGTTTCAGGGCCCATTTAAGAAGAGATATTGCATTGACAAGGGCAACATTGAAGTTCGTACAGACCTGTCTTCTGATCCTTCTGCTTACACTTACTTGTTGGTGACTAAATGAGAGAACATATTTGCCAGTGATACAATACATATGATAAGGAGTTAATATCCAACATATATTAAAAATGCATACAATTCAACACAAAAATTCTGTTTATTTATTTTTAAATATATAATTTTTATTATATTTTTCCATTACCATTTAATCCCCCTAAAGCCCCCACCCCCAGCAATCATCACACTGTTGTCCATGTCCATGAGTCCCTTTTCCTTTTTTGCTCAATCCTTCCACCCCCTAACCCCACCCCACTATTGTCATCTGTTCTCCATCTCTGAGCCTATCTCTGTTTTGCTTCTTAGTTAAGTCAAACAATTCAATTTAAAAAATTGTAGAGGGCATACAGATTGATCAATAGACATGTGGAAACATGTTCAACCATAGTAGCTATCAGAGAAATCCAAATTAAAACCAGAGTGAGATATCAACTCATACCTGTCAGAATAGCTGTCATCAATAAATCAACAAACAACGAGTGCTGACGAGGCTGTGGAGAAAAGGGAACCCTCATGCACTGTTGGTGGGAGTGCAGACTGGTGCAACCACTGTGGAAAACAATATGGAATTACATCAACAAATTAAAAATGGAAGTGCCTTATGACCCAGCTATTCTACTTCTGGAGATTTATTCAAAGAAACCCACAACACTAATTAGAAAGAATATATGCACCCCGATGTTCACTGCAGCATTATTTACAATAACCATAAAAGGAGGCAAACCCAGTGCCCATCAATAGACAAGTGGATAAAAAAGCATTGTTACAAATATACACCATGGAATATTGACCATAAAAAAGGAAACCTTACCATTTGTGACAACATGGGTAGACACAGAAACATTATTCCAAGTGAAATGTCACAGAAAGACAAATACCATATGATTTCAGTTATATGTGGAATCTAAAGAGCAGACTAAATAAACAAAATAGAAACAAACTCATAGATACAAAGAACAGACTTGGTAGGTGAAAAAGGTGAAGAGATTAGGAAGTACATATTAGTAGTCACAAAATATTCATAGGTATATAAAGTATGCCATAGGAAATATAGTCACTAATATTGTAATAACTGTGTGTGGTGCCAGGTGGGTACTAGAAATTTCACACTTTGTGAAATATATGATTGTCTAATCACTACACTGTATATCTGAAACTAATACAAAATAATATTGAATCAAAACTGTAATTGAAAAATATAATTTTAAAAACTTAGTACAGTGCCTAGACCATAATAGAGACCAAGTAAATGTTAAATTAATATTCAGTGGCATTGGTCATATTGGTGTTTGCACTTTGGATAAATCATAAAGGATATCTGTGTTTTAGGTCACTTTGTTTTAGGCCAAGAAACACTCTGGGACAAGGTGTGAACTATAACTAGGGAAATTATCAGAGTTCCAAATTGAAAATAACAATTTCATTTTTTTCCACTGTATCCTCTCTCGTTCACAGGGTGATTCACTTTCAGAAGTGGAATTTAGAACTCCTCTGGGACCCTTATTCCATTGCACATGCAACCATTCTTTGGAAAACTGTCATCTAGTAGCTAATATTTTCCTTTGAAAGTAGAAATTCCTCAAAAGAGTCTAGCACTCCTACCTTGACCTTATTTCACTAAATCAGTGTAACCAACTAGACTTGAGAATTGCAGCAGCTCCATTGCAGTAAGAGTGTCCCATAAGGTGAATGTCATTCACTGCACCATCCTTTCTGTGCACACATTACAGTCCTCAGTTTGCAGTAGGAAATAAAGCTGCTAGCAAATTATGTTCTATTTATACTCATAAAATTCTGTGATATGGTAGAACAAGTACTGACCTAGAAGACTTAGATTTTCTCATGTGTTAAGTGAAAATGATTTTAGTACCTACCTTAAAGTACTGCAGAGGTGCTTCATTATTATAGCATATTTAAACCCCTTAATATAAGGCTATTTCATAATAGGTGCTCATTAAATAGTAGTTGTTGGGGGTTTTTTTCCCCTTCGGAGATATCCAATTCACTGTTCTTCAGTCAAGTCATGACCTCTTCAAAAGTCACCTCTGAAATGCAAGGGTTGTACTGGAATTATTTTTAGCAGTTCCTTCCAGCCCAGCAATTTCGGAGTCATTTTACAAAGCAAATTAAAGGAGGGAGGGAGGGACGAAGGAAGGAAGAAAGGGAAGGAAAGAAAAGGAAATTTTTGCTGACATGTCTCCTACTGGGTCTCCTACATGAAATAACCTACTACTATAATAGATGTTTTCTGTGCCTGATCTCTGCATTTTAGGTTAAGTGAAGAGAGAGGAAAGCCAAGTAGTAGCTGAATTTGTGGAGGCAAATTGTCCCCGCTATCAAAAAGCCATTGCTCTTCAATTTTTTCCTTTCCTTGTCACAGACAATCCTCCTCTGCCAAAAGAATCATCTCTAAAATCCAAGTCTATCCTATAAACTAAAGAAAACGTAGCAGTAAATGAGAGAAAAATAACCAGGGGCTTGAATAAAGAAAGGGGTGGAGTAATGGGGTGCCCAGACTCAGGCTAAGACAGGTCAACAAATATGAGAGGTTCTTTGTGTTGTAGAGCAACAGGGCATGTATCTCTGTCTATTTCTGCTAGTGACTCTGTATGTTTGTGGATCTCTCTGTTCCATTTGTGTATTCATTCAGTCAATTTTTATTGAGGGCCTACTATGTGCCAGGCCTGTGTTAGGAGCAAAGAGGCAAAGTATTGAATAAAATATGTTTTCAAGTGAACCTCTATGTCCTTCTTTCAGAAGCTGTGATCCTGAGGAGCTCTGTGTATTTGTGTATGTATGTTTCTTTGTGTCTGTGACAGCTCCAGGTGTGTATGACAGTGATCATGTTTCTTGTTCTGGCTTCAGGGGACTTCCTTTCATTTGCTGTGATTCACTTCACAAACAGTAGACCTTGTCCTGTTTGAGTTTTATAACCTGCAAGATACAATTTAAAAACTAGAAATCCCATGGAGTTCTCTTTTACAGAAGTTTTACCTGTATTTGTGAAAAATAACACGTTATTAGCTTGAGTATGATCCTATGCATGATTACAGGAGTCAGGAAGAGGAAACATTACCTGAACCCAACTCTCTGCTGTGTCATGCTAAAGGAGTGATAATTTATGCCATTGATCATTTTCTCATGGACATTCTTGGCTTTAATAAAGGTAGACAGAACATCTTATTTTAAAAAACCAGTCAGTAGTCCTGATAAAGGAGATATCATCGCCCTGAATTGTTCATCCCTATGAAAAGCAAACATAGCACTGAATTAAATCAGCTTGGTTTAATAGCTACATTCTGTGTGATCAAATTGTTTAGTGCCATTCTCTGTTCCGTCTCTCATCTGCCAGGATATATCTTCATGCCCTTTATACCTACAAATACTTAAGGAGAGAGACTCTGGAAAAACATTAATGGGGCTGTCTATTCTTATATTTGTTCTCTCAGGGAAACAGAAGTACCTGTGTGCCAGCAGAAATGATTGCACCATCGATAAATTCCGAAGGAAAAATTGTCCATCTTGTCGCCTCCGGAAATGCTATGAAGCAGGGATGACTCTGGGAGGTATGATACTTTTATTTCTTTTTCTCTTCTTCACTCTCCCTCTCTCATTTTCTCATTCTGTCTTTAAACCAAAATTTCCTCTTTGATCCGTCCAAAGAGGCCAGCCATACTCTAGGTAGAGGCTGACCCCTTCACATTCAACATGGCCTTCAGCCAGCTGGTGCCTTTCTTTATTCTTAACCCTGCCACATCCTACTCTGGGGCCAGGTGTAGGAGCAGGAGATGTGAAGCAGGGATCAGGACCCATCAGAGGATGAATGAGTATGGACTTGACTATAAAAGGTTCCCCAGGGGACATAATGGTACTGACCTTATGTTGATAAATGGTGTTTAGAATTAGAAAACTAAGGAATCCAGAACAACCACAGGTGCAGAATGACCCAGGCACAGGCTGACTTTGAACACCCAAGAATATCCTTCACTTAACTGCTGCCAATATTGTAGGGTTGGCCACCTGGAAAGAGAAGCCGCTTCTGTTTGGAACCTATGACTAGGCTGCCAAGCAGAGCCAATTTCCTATCCCACATCTCCTAGGGATGAACAGGCCTTTTAATCATTTTCTTTTCTTTGCAAATCTATTGATAATTTCCAAAAGCTTTTTTTTGGTAGCACAGTAGCTTGACAGAGGTAAGATACAACTCTTTCAAGGGTGACCCTACCCCATCATGAGGCTCTCTGTTCCCCAATCGGTGTCTATCATGAGCACTGTCACCATTCCAGAAGGGCTTAACTAACACTTTTCCCCCCCAAAAAATTCCTCATTTCTTGGTGTTTATACCGGCTTAATGCCAGAGTCCTCTCTGCTGCCTCTCGCTTCCAGAAAGATGCACCCTTCATGAGAAAAGCAAGCTCATTAGTCTACTTTGATTTTGAAATGAAACTTGAGGAAAGGCAAGCCTATTCCTGAATGCCTAAAGCTGTAACTTCATACCTGATTACTCATTATCACCCTGGAAAACCTAATCACCTAGAATCCTGCCCTCTCCCTTCCCCATCTCTAGGCTAATTTAAAGCACTTCTCCATCTCTGGCTTTTTGCGACATGCTCAGTACCTTGTCTGCCTATGAGCATATTTATAAAAAACAACTTGTTTTCTAACCATGTCTGGGTATTCATGTGGATAACTGTATCCTCCCCTCCTTATAGACCAGTAATAGTCCTTAAACAGACCAAAGTACTACAAATAAATTGACCCAAGCTCAATTTGAGACGGTTTTAACAGAAGCATCTCAAGTAGTGTCTAGTATTCCCAGACATCACACAAAGAGGCTCTGTGAGTGGTTTTCCAGGCAGCCACATCAAATGAAACTCAAATATATGAAAAAAATCAACCTTGTCTTGTTTGCTTGCCTTACTCCAAATGAATCACAGTTGTAGTGAGGAGGAAGTAATAAGAGTGGGGTTGGGGAGTGCAGAAGGAAATCCAAAAGGATTGACAAAAGGAAGTTTTTATGTACAAATGTTACAACCCCATGTAAGTTTTCTGATACACTAAACCATCAATTATTTAGCTGTGAATTGTGTATAAGAGATGGAGGCTCAAGGTAAAGAATCCCTTGCTTTTACAGCTGCTGATATGAACTGTATGCCCACTTTGATGCCAGTAAAGCCTAATGGCAAGCAAAGTCCTCTTAACATTTGGGTCCAAATCTTAAAAATAGTTTCATGTCTCAGTCAGCATCCTCCATTATAAAGCAGACTATGACGTGGTTACAGTGAACCCCCTTGAAAAGGAGTCTATGTATCACAGATAATTTTACTACTGCTTATAACAGGCAGGCATAAATCTATAAATTTTTCTGAGAGTGGTATGGTAAATTTACAAATTGACTTATTGAATAGAGTCCTTAACTTTGAATGGGCTTGGTCAACATAATGAAAAGAAGCTGAAAAGCCCTGTGGTTTATTTTATTTCAGCTCCCTTTCTATAATATTTGCTGTGTTTCTGCTATGTACAAGGCACCATGCTAGACAACAGAGCTTCAGACTGGCAAACATCAAAAAATGTCTACAAGATACAAGGATTCTTAATGTCATGTAAATGACCTTGTCTTTGGAACCAGGCAGACCTAAGTGAAAGGCCTAGCTCCGCTATTTACTGTGCCCTGTCTAAGCCTCAATATTTTCATATGTAATGCTAGAAATATAACTCTCACAAAGCTATAATGGGGATCAAGTGAAATGATAAATGTGAACATCCTTGGTAAATGACAAAGTGCTAGACAAATGTGAGGGTTTATTATGACAGTGCGGTTACTAGTGATTTATCTGGTAAAGATGTTCACAGCACTTCCCAGTTGGCTTTTACTCTGAGTTATTTGGCATGTTCTATGATATGTAATAGCTCCAACAGGCAGCACATCACAACTCTTTGATCATCTCAAACCAAAATTACCATCAAGATTGTTTTGGAGATGATTCTAGCAATTAAGAGAATCATATATGAGGTCTGTCTAGAAGGTATCCAACCATGTAATATAAAAAATAGAGACATTTATTGAAGAAGATACAAGAAACACTGTACATAGGAAAATGATGCTTCAGTCCCCTTCAAAGCAGGCACTTTGGGACCCCACCATCACCTGCCCTGTCGTATTTTCCTGAAACTCACTGACAGTCTGAAATGTCTTCCCTTTCAAAGGTGATTTTAGTTTTCGGAAAAGCCAGAAGTCACGGGGTGCTAAATCTAGGCTGTAGGGGGCTGAATCACCTGGGTGATTTGATGTTTTGTGAAAAAACTCTGCATGAGACATGATGCATGAGTGGGCGTGTTGTCGTGATGAAGCTGCCAATCTCCAGTTGCCCATAGCTGGGGCCTTCTGAATCATCCGAATCGTTTCCATGGAGGTATGTTCAAGCTTAATGCAAAATTTGATGGGGAGTTCTTGCTCCTCTTGCTCAGTCATTTTGAATGTGGTGGCCACACAGTACATATGCTCACTCAACAGCAACTACCACCCCCACTGACTAGTACAGTGAAGTTGTCCTTGTTCACACATGTGCATTCCAGTCCACTCTCCTTGGCTGTGACGTTACATTGATGTTGTACAAACCATTCTTATTATATTAACAATGGCTGGACATTTTCTGGACAGACTTCATGTTATGTTCAAGTACCATGCAGTAAGAGCCCAAGTGTTTACCCTCTTAAACACCATTGTCTGAAAAACAAACCCTTCCACTTTGCTGAATTTTTGTCTAGATTCCTTGCCTCCCTGCTGCAAATACTTATTAAGTTTATTGTAAACTTTCAAATCCAGTGTATATCACACTTTTACTCAAACAATGGAAAAAATAAAGAAACCATCAATTCAGAGTGGCCTTTCTGAATTCTTCAACAATAAACTTCCTTTTTTATAATATTTGGATTTAGCATAGATATTTTGATCACTGTGAAGGAGAATTCATATAATTCTTTTTTATTCTTACCATCACTCAGCTCTAAATTGCATAATATATTCCAAAATGGCAACTAGGATTGTGGCCTTGGACAACACTCTTCTCTCCTCTGAGACTCAGTTTTCCCATCATAAAATTGACATACTGGGCTTCACCAGGAACCTTTTTGGCACTACCATTTGTGATTTTATGTCTTAAGTCACAGAGAAAGGATATTAAGTTTATCAGCTCTTTGGATTGTCTATCCACTGCTTCCAGAAGTATAGATAGTCTAGACATTAGTGCTTTGACCTGCAGAGTAATTTTAGCTACCTCAAGTCACACCAAAATAAGATATAATATGTGTCTAAAAGTAGACTGGATAGATTATTGAGGGAGTGGAGGCCAGAAGGGCTGTCATTTGATCTTGAAGAAGCTGGTACTCTGCAGCTGGTGGCTACTTGGTCTTCAGGACCCAAGATCTCTAACCTGGTTTTCTTTATAAATGTTCCATCTACTATTTGGTAATGGGATCTCAGAAACTCAGAGATGCCTAAAACACATACCCCTTTCCTTCTTGCTTCTAGGCCTGTCTACCTGTTCATTGCTTTTTTTCATAGTACCTCTTGATGTTTATGAAAGGATCCGGGAGGTGGTCCTCACTGGTGTGGCTCAGTGGATTGAATGCTGGCCTGCAAACCAAAGGGATGCTGGTTCAATTCCCAGTCAGGACACATGCCTGGGTTGTGGGCCAGGTCCCCAATAGGGCGTGTGCAAGAGGCAACCACGCATTCATGTTTCTCTCCCTCTCTTCTATGTCCCTTCCCCTCTCTCTAAAAATAAATAAATTAAACCTTTTTTTAAATGTTTTTTAAAAAAAGATCCTGGAGGTGATTGCATTCTCAGGGTAGTTTCCTTGAAGACTAACACCAGGTTTTCAGCTGCTCTTCCATGACAAGGACAGGTCTTTCTTTATACATGGTTCATTGCTGGCTGCATTTGAAAAATCATATATTGCTAACTCCTTCAAAAATCTAACCCCCTTGCATACTTTTAATTTAAGAAAATCATTATAACTATATAGAAAAGGACCTTCTGTCCAGTGAATCAGTTCTGGTTATTTTTTTTTCCACAGCCTATAATTAGATTAAATGCACAGCCATCTCTCACTTTTCTCTGCACATCTTAAGGATGTGCTCTCAGTTTCCAAGTTGGAATGAGAAAGAAAGAACTGGTCTTATTTGTCATCTTCTTCCCTGACCCTACTCTGCTTTACACTTTCCCTCCTACTCCCCCCAGTACATTATTTGTTTATGTGTTTTGCAACTCCTGCATTCTCAGCCTTCAATAAATGGTATTTGGTCCCTGCTACTTTGTCCTATCTTGGACCAAGGAAGATGATAGATACTTTAAGACTTTCAGGTTGCAGCCAAACCCCAAAATAGGAGAAGAAACGTGGATCCTTAAAGCACGTGAGAATCTGAGTTGTGCACTGTTTTCTTCAGAAGTTATTCTATAATAATTGAGAATAATCTTTTCTGCTAGGAGACTGAACTCTACATCTGAGACTTAAACCTCTTAACAGATCTGCAGGTTTTAACACCTCCACAACTCTCTAGTTGAGAGTATGACTCAGAGAGCCCTTGGCCATGGTCTGATGTTGTTATGGATACTTTGATTTCCAGTATTAAAGACAGTCTTGGTACCAGCCCTTTCACCACTTTCCATGCTCAAGAGCAGCCCAGTTTTACTTCCTTCTTTCTTATTTGGATGCCTTTTATTTCTTCTTCTTGTCTGATCGCTGCAGCTAGGACTTCTAATACTATGTCAAATACAAGTGGTGAAAGCAGACATCCTTTTGTTGTTCCCGATCTTAGTGGGAAAGCTTTTGGTTTTTGCCCATTCAGTATAATGTTGGATGTAGGTTTCTCATATATAGCCTTTATTATGTTGACATATGCCCCCCTTTATTCCACTTTGCTGAGTGTTTTTATCATAAATGGGTGCTGTACCTTATCAAATGCTTTTTACGCATTGATTGATATGATCATGTAATTTTTGTGTTTCCTTTTGTTTATGTGATGTATTATGTTTATTGATTTGTGAATATTGTACCTTCCTTGCATCCCAGGGATGAATCCCATTTGATCATGGTGGATGATCTTTTGAATGTATTGCTGGATGCAGTTTGCCAGTATTTTGTTGAGGATTTCAGCATCTATGTTCATCAGTGATACTGGCCTGTAGTTTTCTTTCTTTGTTGTGTCTTTATCTGGTTTTGGGATTAGGATGATGCTGGCCTCGTAAAAAGTGTTTGGGAGTCTTCCCTGTTGTTGGATTTTTTGGAATAGTCTGAGAAGGACAGGGGTTAGCTCTGCCTGAAATGTTTTGTAAAATTCTCCTGAGAAACCATCTGGTCCAGGGCTTTGGTGTGCCTGGAATTTTTTGATTACTGCTTCAATTTCACCAGCTGTTACTGGTCTGTTCAGGCTTTCTGCTTCTTCATTCAGTTTTGGAAGATTATATTTTTCTAGAAATATGTCCATTTCACCCAGTTGTTCATAGTAATTTCTTACAATCCTTTGTATTTCTGTGGTAACAGTTGTAATTTCTCCTCTTTCATTTCTGATTTTATTTATTCGCATCCTCTCCCTTTTTTTTCTTGATGAGTCTGCTAAAAGGCTTTTCAATCTTGTTTATCTTTTCAAAGAACTAATTCCTGGCTTTATCTATCCTTTGAATTGTTCTTTTAGTCTCTATGTCATTCAGTTCTGTTCTGATACTGATTATTTCCTTCCTTCTGCTCACTCTTGGTTTTGTTTGTTGTTGTTTCTCTAGTTCTTGTAGATGTTGTGTTCGGTTGTTTATATGAAATGTTTCTATCTTTTTCAGGTAGGCCTGTATTACTATGAACTTCCCTCTCAGGACTGCCTTCGTTGTGTCCCATAGATTTTGAACTGTTGTATGTTCATTTTCATTTGTTTCCAGAAACTTTTTGATATCTCCTTTGATCTGAGTATTGACCCATTAATGGTTTAATAGCATGCTATTCAGTCTCCATGAGTTTGAAAGTCTTTGACTTTTTTCCTTGAGGTTGGTTTCTAATTTTAAGCCCTTGTGGTCTGAGAAGATGCTTGAAATGATTTCAATTTTCTTAAGTTTATGGAGGCTTGTTTTGTGTCCTATCATGTTGTCTATCTTTGAAAATGTTCCATGTGCATTTAAAAAGAATGTGTAGTTTGCCTCTTTGGGATGAAGGGTTCTATAAATATCAGTTAGGTCCATTGGATCTAATGCTTCGTTCAGTTCCACAATATCTTTGTTGATATTTTGTTTGGATGATCTATCCATTATTGAAGGTGGGGTATTAAAATCCCCTTCTATAAGTGTGTTGCTGTTTATATCTTTCTTGAAGACCTCCAGGATTTTCCTTATTTATTTGGGTGCCCCTATGTTGGGTGCATACAGGTTTACAATGTTTATTTCTTCTTGATGGATTCTTCCTTTGAGTATTTTGAAGTGTTCTTCTGTGTCTCTTTTTATGGCCTTTGTTTTGAAGTCTATTTTGTCTGATATAAGTATTGCTAACCTGGCTTTTTTTTTTCCTTTCCAAATGCTTGGAATATTTTTTCCAACCCTTTACTTTCAGTCTGTGTAATCCTTTTATTATGAGGTGGGTCTCTTGTAGGCAGCATATGTGTGAGTAATGTTTTCTTATCCATTCAGCTACTCTGTGTCTTTTAATTGGAGCATTTAAGCCATTTACATTTAAGGTTATTATTGATAGGTACTTATTCATTTTTTCCTTTTGTACTTGTGCTCCTCTCTCTCTCACTCTTTTTCTTCATCTTCTTAAAGCAGTCCCTTTAGCATATCTTGCAATGCTAGTTTGGTAGAGGTGTATTCTTTTAGCTTTCTTTTGTCTGAGAAACTCCTTATTTCACCTTCCATTTTAAT
>PVJD01007856.1:0-79131 GCA_004026545.1 Mormoops blainvillei
GAAAAGTTTAGTTCGGCAGCTTAACCTTTATGGATTTAGTAAAACACGACAGACTTTTCAAAGATCTGCATCTCTAGCTGAATTTCTGGAAGAAGAAAAAGTGCTCTCCAAATTAAACAAGGTATTTAGAGGTTTTCAATTATAACGTATATAAGAAATATATGAAGCTTTTCTTCACCCAAAAATACATTGACTTAGAACAAACTGAGGGTGAACAGAGGAGGGGGGGAGGGGAAGATGGTGGGAAACAGGAGAAGGATGGTGAAGAAACATACATGTGGGACTCCTAGACAAAGTCAAGGGTGGGTGGGGTTGTCGGTGGGCAGAACATTACTAAATACCCGTGTGAATAAGTACAGGATTAAATATATAAACTGTGTACTCAGCAGTCCGCTTTGCTTCTGGCACAAGGACCAGTTTCAGGCAAGGTATTGTTTTCCACAGGTCGCGGGTTAGGAGGGCTCGGAGACGTTGTGGTAGGAGAGATGAGGGACGGAACTTGGGCTCTAATAAAAGGAAAGCACTCACTGTCTCACCTAACGATGTGCAGCGTGTTCCTCACAGGTCAGGAGCAGCCAGACACCCATGGACTAGGGGCCGCAGAGTATGTCATTGTGTGAAATGAAACTCACATGATGAAACTGAAATGTAATTCATAGGTTAGATGTTGTACAGTCTAGTAACTTGGTTTTCATACCACTAAACAACTTTCTCCTTTGAATTTAGATCCAGTTCCATTATAATCCCAACTTTAAAAGAGGCTGCCCCCAACTTTTGGCAAGAATTAAAAGAAGAGTTGGCATTAAAAATACTTCTTCAGCATCTTTATTAGTTCAAGACTTCAACAAGAAGCCCTTTGGAGCCGAACGCCCTGTGAGTAATCATAATTCTGGTTTTGTTGCTGAAACATGTGGGGAAAGTCTATTTTCACATGCCACAAGTTATAATGTACCTCTCATAAGGAACTCTACCATGAGCCAGGTGGATGTTAAGAGAAGTGAGCCAAACAGATCTGATGTTGCCCCTCCACCACCTACTTTGCTTAGGCGATTTGAACATGTGGTAATGAGTCAATACACCCCTTGCAACCAGATGACCATATTTCCTGTTCCTTCCCATAGCAGCTACACTCAAGCAAATACCCACCTTGGGAATTTCATTCCAGCCTCACATGATTCTCAGGGCCACAATATTTCCCCCTCGCAGGGAAGTAGTTTTGTAAGAATAGTGCAGCCTCCCCCCTTTCCAAACGGATACCTTTATCCACCAACCATCAGTGATGTTCCTTTTCATGTGCAAGTCGCAGGCAACCAATGCTTTCCAATGCAAGTGATTGCTGATACATCCGATGCCTCTCCTTTAATGGCAACCCCTCAACCATTCTTCTTATATGTACACAAGTTTCATTATAACTGATCTAGCAAAGAACACCCAGTTGAAGCCAAATTAAAATATAAATTGTCAAGAGACAACAAAATGCAGTTATATTTGAAAAATAAACCTCCATGCATATCCTTATGGTTTCATTGCCTTATTTTTGCATTTTACTTTTGACTACAATGATGCTTTACTACCGTGGCAGCTGAGGTAATCAATTCTTAATATGCGTTTTTTGCTCATTACACAGTAACATTAACTGTTTACAAAGAATGAAAACAGGAAAGTCAAAGAAAAAAGGGTGCTTGATTGAGAGATTTCTGAAACCACCTGGAACAAATCCAATGAGGCCCTGCATTAATCTGGTATGACGAGAGTGATGCAAATGAAAAAGAGAAAGGGCAAAAGAGAGCACATACTTTAGCTTTTCTCATTTGCATTATATTCTTCCATTTATGCAAAACTCATGGACTTAAGTTTTAATTGTCTTCAGTAACATTATATTTCACCATACTACTCAGTCCTGTCATCATGACCATCATTGTGCCACCGCTCATGTAAGAAACACACTCTGATGTAGTCATAGATATTTCACAGGGAGCACTCGGTAAAAAATTTCCAATGATATCTTTGACCTATGTTTTTATCCTGTCCTCAAAGCGCTATCTATTGTTTGTGCCTTCACGTCCACACTTTACATTTTCTAATGTCCATTGTTGTTATTTTATGTTGCATACAAAGACAATCTCAATTCCCTATTGAGGCCTTTGATGTATTTTAGATTGTGATGTTAGAAATCCAGCTTGCCTAGCAAGTCCTTAAAAGCCTTGTATCTATTCTGTTAAATGTCTTATGTGCACTGTGCATCCAGTGCTGCATTCTGACAACTTATTCCTGGCCATGTAAACCCACATTTCAAAATGCTACCACATCCGTTTCTGGTATTTGAAGATGTCGCATTTAGATATGTTGATTGCCAACTAACCATTCTGAAAATAAAAATAACCGCTTTGAGATGTTTCCTGTCCATCTGTTCTTGTATATCTTGGATATCAGCACAGATTTAAAATAGTGCATGCCAAAGAAGATATTTTTTAGTATTGAATAAGCAAGAAGATGCCTGTTGTCGTATACCAATATATGTGTGTGTGTGTATATATATATATATACACCATATATATATACACTTTATACACCTACCATTGGGACAGGAGTAATGGATCTGGAAAGCAATAGGCTAAGGGGAAATAGCCTGGTGGGTAAAGATGAATATCACATGATTCCACCTATAACTGGAACCTAATCAACAATAATAACAAGCCAGCAAAACACAACGGGAACCATTAAAATAAAGAACACACTTCCAATAAGCAGAGGAGAGTGGAGGGATTAGAGGGGATAGAAGGGAAGGACCATCAAGGAAAATGTGAAAATTATACAGGGAGAAATCCACAACGATGTGGTTGAGGATGGGTGCTCGCAATGGATGTTGCATGGGGGAATTGTGGGGGAAATGGAGAGCATTTTAAAGAACAGAAAGAGAAAAGGTAAAGGAAATGTTGTTCAAAGAGTGCAAAAAGAAAGGAATAAAACAAAGTATTACTAGTGTATTGACATACAGGAATGAAGTTCTCAATATTGAGGTGTAATAAATGGAGGAGTGAAAAATATAAACCTAGAGAAAATAAGCACTAGGGCCAAGAATGATGAGAGACATTGAGCAGATGGAATGAGACCATTTAGTTATGCAAATAGATATTGTAACAGTAAGGTCAGAATAAGGTGTCAGAAATGGAAGACTAAATGCATTCAAAGAGCCATTGCAGAACATAAAGAAGTCAGCAAGTCTTGAATATTTTATCTGAATGTTCCCAGTTTCTCTAACATTCCGAATTATAATATAACTTAATTATAGTCTAAACCATTGTCACAATAGTCTAACCTAACTAATAGCCTAAGAGCACCTGAGAGTGAAAAGACTGTTATACATTTTAGCAGTATTACAGGGATCAATACTTTAAATTCGTTCAAATTAAAAAAAAAATCCTCCATCATTTGGCCCAAAAAGAATACCACAGATGTTCTGTGGAGGCAACAAAGTAGACATATTAGATCAAAAGCTTTTTAGAAGCTGTTTTAAACCCTTGGCTGTCACATATGTAAAAGGCACATAAGGGACACTGAATGTGGAGAAAATACGGAAAATACTAAGAGACCTCGAAACCCAAATATCAATGAAGTGCTGTGTTCCCTGCATTCTCTTCTCTCTCCCTCTCTTTCACTTCATTTTTAATTTTGGTATTTGTGTATATAGAACAGGGGTATCATGTTATCATGTGCCAGCTTGAGTGACATTGTGGGTGTATGCCTAGATAAGCGTGTGCCTTATGTCACAGACTTCATACGCAAGAATCTTGTAACACAGAACACAGAGAGTCACAGGCACACATGCCTATAAATCAGCCTGTTTCCCATGCTCAAAGGACCAGAGAATTGGTTCTGTATGGAGAAAGGAAAAAAAAATTACACTCTAACTGCACTACATCATATACACACCAGACATAGCTGTGAGCGACCTAACATCCATAAGGAAATACCAAGAGGCAGAATGCATTCCTATTGCTTCAGGCAATACAAAATCAGCCTAACTCACTGCTCTTTAGTATGATAGAGTGCTCAGTAGAGAGCCAGGGTTTGAACCACGCATTGTGTTGATAAGGTACCCATCCTCCCCTACTCAGAAAGGTATCAATAAAGACTACCACGCACTCTATAATTGCACTGTCACAAATAACATGGAACTTGCATTTAAGGTATCAAAGGAAACTGAAGACGAAATTTCACATTCGGTTGGTGGCATGCCAGACAGTCAGCTACAGTGGAGGAAACTGAAAAATCAGCTCCAGGGTCTCAGAACATAATATCCTATATATGTATCATTAAAAAATATCACTAACTGTGCCAGGTGTCTAAAAATGCTCAACTTTCATGAAAAAGCGACAAAGAAAACAAAAGCAGATTTAAAAAATGAATAAATGCAGAAGGGGAATTCCTGATATATCAGGATTTTATTACTAAGAGTTTAAAGCAGTCTTTATGGAAGTACTTATATAAATAACTCTAAACATGTTTAAAACTGGTAAAAGATATGAAGCCCACACAAGTTAATTTTAGTCAAGTGAAACAATAAAAGCGTTAAAATTTAAGATAATACAATTAAAGGATAATTTAGCACTGTTGAGGTAGGCCTAAAATAGAGGAAATATTTAATGAAATTGTAAGAGGGGGACTTCTGTGACATTTAAAGAGATAGGGTATCAATATTTCACTTGAGCTTGGCCAAATTTAATAGAGTAAACAGGAATGCGTTTTGGCTGTATACTATGCTATCTGAAACAAGCACAAAATGCTACGCACATGTATAGTCTAAAGCCACTACAGTTCATTAAAGTATATTTTAAATTCTCTTCAAAATGGCAGAGAAAAAGGTAAAAAATAAAATAAAATAAAAGGTTGCAGAAAAAAAACTAAACATACCAATAAACTGTGTTTGTCCCCCTCTTTAATTTAGTCTGGTTTAGAGTATATTTCATGTTCCAAAATTAACTTCCATCTGTGAGCCAATCATTCCAGGGAGCTCACAAATACAGAGAAGTTTAGTAAAATCGCCTTTGGAAAGCCCTTGGCTCCAAGGGGGATATCCTTCCAGTTGAATCCTGGGTTTGGCATGTTACAAGCATTTATGATCTCGACCAGGTCCCTTTCAGATTCAGTGAAGCCTGTGAACTCCCATAAAGCAGCCATAAACTAAACAGTGGTTCCACAGCCTTCAGCAATAAACCTAAACTGATAGGGCAGGTACTTGCCCCTCCCAAATAGGCTTTTACTTATGTGACACATAACTGAAAGAGTGGTAGATTTTCATCTCCTTTCCTGGGGGCTGTAGGATTGACAACTTTCTTGCGGTGGGTAACAGGGAAAACAATGAGGCAGATGTAACAGGATCAAAAAAAATAAAGTTAAAAGTAATAAATGTAAAAATATGAAACACTTTTTGAAACCCATTGACATCAAAGGATAGATCTTTCAGCAAAATATCAAAAAGGAAACAATGGCCTTATGAGGCACACTAACATATGGATTTAAGATATGTACAGAGTATTTTACCACAAAGCAGGTAAGTATAGATTTCCTTTTGCATACACACATAATATGCTCTAAGATAGACCAGATAAAGGACAGAAAACATATCTGTGAATTGTAGAAATATTAAAATATATCACAAACTGTCTTTGATTATATAAGTATAAAACGATGTCAAAAGAAAAAGAAACTGAATAATAGAAAATTGCGAGATTTCTAAGTAATGTTATTAAAAATGAATGGATAAACTGCACAATTAAGAAAATACATGAATTCTACTGAATTTATGCATCACTGTGCTTTTGCTGATTGTTTTCACTCTGGCCATGCTCTGATAGCACACATGCGGCCATCCTTTTAATGACTGTACCCATTTTAAAAAGCAGTTGTACGTACATACAATGAACCCTTGAACAGGGTAAAAGCTTAACTTTTAAAATGGCATAGACGAGCCTAGATGTATTGCGTTCAGTAAAATGTTGGTCACAGAAAAAACAATTCCATGTGGTCCTACTTAAATACAGAATCTAATACACAATGCAAATGAACAAGATAGGCAGAAACAGGCTCAAAGTTTCAAAAGAGACAGCTGGTTGCCATAGAGACTTGCCACAAGGGGAGTGTGCAAGAAAGGTGGATGGATTAAAAAGTACTCATTGGCAGTGAGAAAAGTATCACGGGTTCATAACAGATGCTACAGGAAATTAGGTTGATAATACTGAAAGAAATGAGTGCTCTGCAAGGTACAAATGGTAACAATGGCAGGACATATCATGAAAAGATTATAACCCTCCCAAAAGTGGGAGGGTTATATGAAAAAGCTATTCAACTGAAAATACCTTAAGGTAAATATGGAAAAGGGTGTTAAATTGGCAGTTATATGCTAAAACCTTGATAGGGACGGTTTGCAAATCAGGGTTTGAAAAAGCTAGAATATAACTTTATATTATAGACACAGAATTGTGTCTATAGACATATAGACACGGCTAGTTTTATAGATACAGGACTGCTTACAGGTGAGTAAATCAAAGTAAAACATAAAATAAAATTTTAAATATATTTCAAAAAGAATGAACATATAAAACACAAAAATCCTTAAGAATCATACCAAATGCAATACACCTGATTTGGGAATTACTCACTTTATATTCCCTTCTGAAGGATGGCCCAGAACGTTGGACTTTAAGGGAATGAGAGATCCATACTTTGATAAGTATGTGTTTCGAAAACATGCAGATTCTACTGAGGAAAGAAATGTCTTAATTGGGGAGTAGTGCAGGAGTAATCCAGAGATGATTTGAAAAATATTTTCAGAGATATTATTAAGGCCTATGCTTATTTTGGGGATGCCAACTAATAAGAATCAAATACTCAAGGCCAAAAATGCATCAGTGGAGATTCATCCTCCCTTCTTAAGATACCTGTAAAAATGAATTGACCTTTCAGGACAAAATAATAATAAAGCTAATGTTTCCTAGTGGATACTTCATTTATTTTCCAAGATCCATCCTTTCTTCTCCCTTCTTCCCTCTGACTGGTCACTTCCAGTCTAACGGACCTATGATCATTTCATCTCCACTTTATCTCTCCACAGCTCACCCTTTTTGAATCGTTAAATTCCAGTCGGCACCAGAAAGTCCCTGGTACAGGGTGTCAGGTCTGTTGACCACAGAAACAGAATTCCCATCAAGTGAAAGGTCACACTTTGACTTCAGCTTTATATCAACACGAGATCCATGAAAGGGTACCAATGACCCCTACCACTTGCTCACAAAACTAGATAGGATGACAGCATGGATGACAGCATGAGTAAACACAAAGAAAAACTGCTATGCATCCTGGTCCACAAACTCAAATCCCTTAATTACTGTTAGTGACATTTTCCACACACGCCTCCTTGCTCACCACCGGGCAGTATGATTCGCATCACTGCTGACCTGCTAGACCCCCGTCCTTCTGTCTTGATGACATCTATTCTGAATCAGTGATTTCCTACTCATTGGTTGTATCTCTTATATGTATGTGTATTAATATAAGTATGAATATACATAATTCTTTTAAACATTTCAAAGTTTTATATCAATATCCCCTTACTTTCCATTACAATCTTTTTGTCATTTTCTCCTCTGGCCCATCATCATGCAACCTCAGATTAAACCTTTCATTGGGATTATCTCCCTCCTCCACTAGGGTCATCGTGCCAGGTTAACTTGACACATGGAAAGTAGTCCAGTGGCTCTGAGACCTAGATTAAAAAAAAAAAAAGAACTTTTCCAAAAGTGAAGGGCTTAAATGAAGATCATCCCCAGCAAAGCCAGTGTGACTAATGGCAATGGGTCAGGGATGTCTACAGCAAGGAGCAGTGAGGACTGCATTGTCAAGGCCAGCCCTGCTCTCATACAGAGGAGCAGATTCCCCTCAGATTATCGTCCACACAGAAGAGAACTGTACCCATAGACACCTGATCAGGAGCAACCCATGTAGCCCCTCATGTTCCCAGGCTTCCTTGCTCCAGCACCTCCCATTAAGAAGGATGCGGAGCCCTGGTGATTCCTTCGTAGAGTCCTGCTCCAACAGTTCTCCCAGTCTCCCAATGCTGCCAACTCTTCTCCAGTAAAGAAGGTATAAATTTGCTTGAAGCCATCTTTGACATTGAGGAATTAGAAGATTTCATCAATATTACAGTAATGCTAGTGAGGCCCTGGAAAGGGCCTTTCTTTCCTCCTCGGTGCATGAGGTAGGCTGAGGCTGCTGGCAGTCTCTTCTCATCCAATGTGAAGCTCTCTCTACCACTGCCTGTGTCCCAGCCCCTCCAGCACCTAAGCACACCCCAGCGCTCCTGACTCCGTTCAGCGAAGCTGGTTCCTTTTGTTGTGATGAACACCTTGTCCATGCCTGTAGGGATCCACCCCGTGAGATGGCTGTTTTCAGAGCATCAGAGCAGCTTTGTCACTGGCTCCATCTCTCCAGGTGACCTCCTTGGCCCTTAACGGTACCCTGGGCCTTCTCCCATGTTGCAGGACAGTGCTCTGGGACCATGAATCCTGCTCTTCCCCATACCCAGTGCACACTGCATAAGGTGAAGCAGAGCCACTCCTCAGTCCACGCCTCTGAGAATTGCTGGGGATCTCGCTTGACTGCTCTGTCCTTCCCGTGGTATCCCTTGTCCTTGACATCACTCTTCATCTTCTCCCAGCTGTCCTGAGCATGGTCTTTCCATGTCTACTGCCCTTGTCATTCCTGCCAAGACATCCCCACACGATGCATTCTGCACAGGCCCAGATATGGCCACTGTGGTGGCCTGGTGTGGGCAAACTTCAGAGGCAAGTAACACTGTTACCATTGCCCTCTCTTGGTAGTGTCTCTGATGCCTAAGTGAAGCCAGAGCTTTTTCCCGGTTTTTCCCTTCTGTGCCCTGTGACCCAAAACCTGTTCCCCTCCACACTCAGTGCTTGCTGCATATGTACAGAGATGGAGGCTCCTCTGCCTGGGCCTCTGAAAAACACTGAAACCAGCTCCAGCCTCCCAAATTTATCCCTTGCCTATGAGTTCAGTCTGCATCTGCTTGAGCTTCCCTGGTACTGGTGTTGGCAGCACCTGTCTTCTTACACTTCCTGCCAAGTCGCTGGGTGCTTCCTCTGTCCAGCGCCATAGTTGTCACCATAACTGTCCCTATCAGCACAGATCCCTGTCGCCACAACCACCATTGGCCTTTTTCCCAACATCCTGACAGAAACCTGTGACACAGGGGCCTCACCATGCAGGATCCCTTGGCATATGTACCAAGTGGGCCAACCCAGGGACCAGGAGACAGTGATCATCAGGGTCTTGCTTTTCACCAATGCAGTCCTCGAGCTTTTCACTGAGGTCAACCCTCACCTTGGGCTTCAGCACTGTTCTGCCTGATTCACCCTCAGGATGCTACTGTGGTCATATGTCAGAGATCATGTTCTCCAGGTTACAAGGCTGAGCGGCCTCAGGAAGGAAAACTCATTGAGAGCAGTGAGAAACTTTCACCCCTTTTGGCACAGCGTCCATCAGGGGAAGATGTTGGGACCTAGACTGTTGAGAGGATGGATGATACCTAGGCCACGGCACAACACAAAGCAGCACACCCTCATGAGTATTGCTCCTCGCCTTTTCCCCAAAGCTTCCATAAGAGGAGAAGCACGACCTCCAGAGGAGCAGCTCCCTCAATGTTTGGAAGGGTCTGTAAAGGTGACAGAGTGTGCGCCATTCTCAGGGAAGTGGTTCTGGACCGTCAGTATGCCTTCTGGAGAAATCCTCACGTGACTAAGGTGCAACCTCTCAGGACTCGAATCTCTCAGGCCCCATACCGTGGGGTCCTTCAGGGAAATATCAAGAGTTACTCAGGCTGAGGACATTTAAAGTGCTCAGGAGGAGAGGCTTCAGGGTGTTTGAGGCTGAGGACATTAGGGGTTTCTCAATAAGGGCTTTGGGTTTTGAGTTAGAGAAATTTAGATCTTTCTGCATCAGTTGCGATAAGGGTGAACCGTGTCGGAAGTATTGGGGTGGCCACCATTTTTCCAGGCCCATGCTCTGGTGAAATTTGTGTAATTTTTGGCTGAGGGTTTTAGGACCCACCAGGTTATCACATGTGGGAGGGTGTTGAGGATCAGGATGAGGGTACATAGGGTTTCTTAGACTTGGCTTTGAAAGTCACGGGGTGAAAGTTTCTCATGGCAAAACCCTCTTTTCCTTGTTTGTCTCCTGGAGACCCTGCTGTGCTGTCCCACGTGGTGGAGGGAGGGATCCCTCACTGGTTACTATGATTCCCGCCCTCGGGAGCTGTGATGTCTTATCGCGTGCAGACCCTGCCTCTATAGCCATGTTCACACAATCCACCAATCGACACTGGGATCAATGGGCCCTGCCCTCCCATGGACAACCAGAAGGAGTGGAGTTGTCTGGAAAGGAGTTTTGAGCCTGCCAAGAGTTCTCCATCTGGGATTGGTTTGCAAAGTGCTGGCTAAAACCTTTGGTGATTGTCTGTACCGGGTGAAGTGAATGCCTGTCACATAATTCTCACCAAGGAGAGCAGCTTGGTTGTTTCCAGGGCTTGCTTGCTAGCAGCTTGTTGGGGCCTCGTCCTCATGAGTAGGGAGCCTCCTGCTCCAGCAGGTACTTAGGGTGGAAAAGGACCTACTGCTGCATGACAAAGGGCCTCTGTTCCAACATATTCTGGTTGGCATCGCCAACATTCCTCCAGGCCCATGGGTACCCCTTCTTGTCAAACCCGCTGTCAGCGAGTACTGCATAAGCGGTGAGGATGGGCTCAGGACTTTGTGTTGTGTTTTGGGAAAAGTACTAAGTCATTAAATTGCAACCACACACTCTGTACACACAAAATAACTTCCACAGTGTTCGAGGATGCAAACACAACAAACAGAGTAGCAAGTATACTGCAAACACCACGGGGAGAAGTCATGTTTTGCCACATGGTTATGTTGCACTAACAACAGTCTAAAAAGTCTTCAGAAATAAGAAGGGAAGGTAAATGTGAAGAGAAGCAAAAACAGACAAAGACCCTGAGAAAACCTACAAGAATTCTGCACAGAAATCAAGCATCGAAGGAAAAGACTGGCATCCACAAAAGGAGTCACTTAAGATATCACTGGCTATCATGGGATAATATGGGTGACGCCTTCTAGCCCTTACCTCATTTTCACCATAGAAAGATAATTTGATTTCCATTCCTAGGACATAAGTGAAATAATGGGAATTAGCACTATGAAAGTACATAAAGGGAAACCCCACTAAAGTGCAGTCGTCGTGTATGGGGACATCCCCTCACGGAGCATGGGTGGGAGTACCTAGAGGGAGATTTGCCCGCCACAGGCTTCAACCTGAAGAGCTATAGTTGCCAACCCACATAAAATGACTCTGCACCATCTCGTCCAGAGAAATCATCGTCACCCTTAACTGGCGCAATGAAATGAGAACTTCCCAAAGAGATTTCAACTTTAAGAAAAGAGTGACTTGATAAGGAGTTATTAATGCCACATGACTCATTCTCATTTGTGACCAAATTTGGTCACACTGTTCTCAAGCTTTCAAGCAAGTGTCCCGATAATAAACAATGCTCATACATGTACCTGGTTACTGGTACCTGTATAACGATGTTGAAAACTCAGCCATTAACTGAGAACACAGGTGATCTCTTCACTCTCGGTGAAAGTGTCAGTCCGAGAAATTCTCATGATGCAAATATTTATGAAGACTATAGTGTTGTAAGTGGAAAAGCGATGCTAGTTTTACAAAGAGTGGTCCATTCCTATGATCCTTACTGGGTGGGTCACAGTGGATAGTCACACCTAGACATAAATGTTGCCCTTTATGTATCAAACAGAGATAGTGAGATAAACATTGATATGAAAGAGAATGATTGATCAGTTGATTCACCTACATGGCATTACTGAAAATGGAAATCTGCAACCAAGGTATGTGCCTCAAGCAGGGTTTGAACTGCGGTGTTCAGTGTTGGGATGATATTCCATACCTCTGAGCGAACCTCTGATTTATTTTTAACTTGCAATTATATTGATGACCTCTAGGTGTTGAAATGTAGTTTTCAATAAACAAGCATACACCAGATCCTGTATTGTAGCTTCACAATTTGTTAATATTTCATCACCTTCCTTAAAATATCTTATGAAACATTATACAAAAAGATTTCTTCTTTTATTTCTGTTAATTCCAATAAGAGAAGTTCTATTAGTGAATGGTCATATATTTATGTCTTTTCCTAAATAATTATAAAATGATAAATGCACATGATTATTTGTTTATTTAGAAGGACTTTATTTATATGCGGAAATACATTTCATAGACAACTAAGTGTATAATGTATATTTAATGTAAACACATACCACATATAAATAATTTATACTATGTACACGCTAAATTCAATATTTATTTCGCATTATATATACATAGATGTGTGTATAAGGTTATATACGTATATATCAGTGTATATACGTATCCTTATACACAAGTTTATATAATTATATATATGAGTACACTAACAGACACACACACACACACACACAAGCTTACATATAAATACCCATTAATGTATAGGCAAATGTATATAGACATTTCAAATAAATTGGATGATAGATTTGAAAAGTTACTGCGCTTGATAGAGTCTTGATTGTTGCCTCTTAAAGAAAAGCACACTACAGGAGCTGGACTAGTTTATGTGTTTCAGAACATTGACGGTCCTTGGGCAAACCAGGTGTGTGAAAACAATGAAGATGTTGCAACAGTCCAGGCATTTGAGAACTTTGCAGACCCTGATAAAATACAGGGCTTGGGCAGGTTGCAGATGCTGGAATAAGGCAAGCACTGAGGAGACTGCCAATGCGGAAATGGCTGAATTATTGGAGAGCACAGCAAACCCTGGGATAGTCAAGGTATTTGTGAGCAAAATGATATTTGGATACTCCCAGTATCGGAGGCACTGGTACGGCTGGGATAGCTCAGATGCCTAGAACACTGAAGATACTCAGAAGAGTCAAGCAGTTTGAGAATATTACTGGTACTTGACATGGCACAGGCGTTTGCTAACCGTACAGACACTGATAGAATCCAGGTGTTTAAGAACACTGAAAACCACAAGACTTTGAGAGTACTGAAGGTACTGAGAAAATAGAAGTTCGAAAAGAAGACTGTCATACTCATAGTGATTGAGAGCAATGCAGATACTGGGGTATTACAGGTGTCTTATAACCCTGCCAAGACTGGAGTACCAAAGCTGCCTTAGAACATTACATATTCGGGCATAATCAAGGCATTTCAAAAGTTTACATATGCTGGAAGCATGCAGGTGAGAGAGAACACTGCAGATGCTGCAATATCCCAGGACACTGAGATCACTGAATATGCTGAGGAGGTTCCTGTTTTAGATAAAACTGGAGAAGCACGAATAGTTAAGGCGTTGAGAACGTGACTATGCTGGCATAGGCCAAGAGTTTCATAACAATGCAAAATATGGTAAACAGCAGGTGTTTGAGAATGTTGAATAGGTCAGGATATTCCAGGTGTTTAAGAATATTGGTAGTATTGCAACAGTCCAGCTGTTTTACATCAGAATGATACAGGGAAATTCCAGGCATCCACTACGGATGCAGATCCTAGATTTAATCAGGGCTTGGATAACCCAGAGGATTCTGGTGAAGAGCACAGGCATATTCCAAGGATACAGACGTCAACTTCATTCAAGTATGTAAGACCTTAGGGAAGCCGTGGGAATGTTGCGAGTTTTTGAGAATATTGCAGAGGAAGAAAACACCCTGAGATACTCCAGATTTTTGAAAACACAGATGAAGCTGGAATAGTTCAGGTATGTAGGGATCTGAAGAGCTGAAGTGGTCCAAGCTTCTGCAAACATCCAACAGTGCTGCACATGGCATGCTGTATGGGCTAGCTGCGGATGCTGCCATAGTCTCCATGCTTGAGATCTTTGAAGGCACTCACTTAGTCCTTGATGATTAGAACATGGCATGCCTTTGGAAGAGCACAGATGTTGAGAAGTGGGTAGACACAGGGTAGTTCCTGCATTGGTAGCACTGATGACTTGGGGATTCTCCGGGATTGGAGAACATTGAAGGCTGTGGAATAATCTTCATATATGACAACAAAAATTGCAGCGCTAACACAGGTCTTTCAGCACACTTCAGGCATGGAGATAGTCCAATCTCTTAGAAAAATGTAAGATGCATGGAATAGTCCAGGTGTTTCAGAGTACTGCAGGATCTTGAAACTGTCCATGAGACTGGGGACAACGTAGATGATAGGACACTCCCAGGATATGAGAACAGTAAAGGTATTGGGATATTACAGGTATTTGAGTATCTTGAAGTTTCTGGGAGGACTCAGGTGTTTAAGAACACAAAGAGTACCCCAGCTGTTGGAGAATTCTGAAGACGCTAGGAATCATTCATATGTGTGACTCCTTTGACATGCTGGGATTGCCCAACTCTTTGGCAACATTGAAGGCTCCGTGAAATTGCATGATTTTGAGACTTTGAGTACACTGGGAATTTCCCAACAGTTTGAGAACATGGTAGACCCACCATAGTCTACGTGTTTGAGAACAGCTGAATACTGCGTGATAGCCCATAGCCCATTGCTGGCATACGTTAGTGTTTTGGAAACGCTGAAGATGCTGTGGAATTTCAGACATGAGAACAATACTCCTAAGGGCCCTATAAGTTTTCATAGGTATGGCCTAGGTGTAAGGAGTGCACTTTAGATACGCCTGGGTTGATGCTACACAAAGCAGAGATTGAAGTTTGCACTTCAGCTTTGAGCAAAACTTATAAATTCTCTGAGCTCCTCAGTGCTAATATGTATGGCGAAGATAGGAACACATAGTTCGTACGTGGTGTGAAAGCTCTAAATTAAACTAAATATGTAATGTGAAGGAATGGATGCATAGTTCATACCTGGTTTCAAAACACTGAATTAAAAAAAATAATAATTGACATATGGGGACCAATAAATTGATCTATAGTGAACCGTTCTCTGCTCTTGGTGTTGTATGCACACGCCTTGCTTAATGAAAAAAACACGTACGTTTACCTCAGTAAATAATTTGTGAATGGTTAAATGTTGGGCAGTTAAACGAGATGATGCTGAGATGTGGCCGTCAGAATGGAATCAGCCACCAGTTGTTAGCGTGGAGTGTAAGTGTCTCTGAACCAACATTTAATAGAGGAAAACACCAGACCAGGTAGAAAGGCAGGTGATGATTGACGAGTGGACATTGTGTGCTTTGTATATAAGGACATACTTAACTGCACACCCAACAACTTGCTCACCTGCTCTTTTCCAAATTAGAACTGAGGAGAAGTTATATAGATGTGATTTATAGTACATGAGAAAGAAAGTGCCACGTGTACATAGAAACCAGAGAGCCCGAGGATGAGGGCTACGTCTGTAAGTGCCCCTAAGAAAGAAGCATGGCATGTTTAGTTAGAAGAGTTGCATGCTATTTTTCAGTTCTTGAGCGATGGCATTCCTCCAGGGACTCCTAGTACAGGAAAAACACTTTAGTGATGTGAGGGCCGGGCTCTTTATGCAGCCCTTCATGTCCAGGAACACAAAATGCATCTTCCCTAGCCCCTGCTGTTCTCACCTCCATAGTGTCAGGACTGTTGGGACTTCCTCATTAGCAGCTGTGCTGTGCACGGACCCCCGCGTTTCTGAAAGGCAATGTCATATACAAGGGACATCCCAAGTTCTCAGCTCACACTGTGACCCCTGGCTCCAAAATCAGACTTTGGTCACCCTCAAAGTTGGACTTGGATCGTTTTACCAGGCTACCGCTCTGCAAGTTGGCCTGTGTTTTGGCCCTCTTTAGGGCCAGGTCACAGAAGACGAAGTGGCGCCCAAGAATGGATAAACCTGGGTGTTGGGAAGTGTTTACCTCTTACATTTTTCCTGGCTTCCCACATGCTTTCTGTGGCTTGGAGTGACCAATGTCCCACAACTAGACATGGATGGGGACAATATGGATAGCACTGTGTACTGAGTGGCCATCATATGAATACAGATATCCAGTCTAAGGATCATGGGGCAAGTGGGGGCATACCTGCACTCATAAAGGAGGAGCTCCAGCCTTTGGGAGATTCCGCTCTCAAGGGGCACACAGGCTAGGATGTGTAGATGATGAGCAAAGAAAATATCATGTGGTCTCCACTTGCAGTTGAATCCTCATGTGGGTAAAAACACTTTGATGTCAGCAGGGTAAAATTATTGTCCTCACATTTCACTCACCACCAAAGAATAATGAAAAAATATATATTTAAATTACTTTCTTAAATGTAAATCAGCAAAGGCAGGGCAGGCTTTGAGTATGTGGATGGAAAAGACAAAACGTGTTTCAACTAGATGAGTTAAGTTCTTCAGGTTTCTGTGTTCTAGAGACGACTATCATCCACCAGTGTCTTGCATGTATGTCCGTGCTGTCATACCTCTCTAAGTAGCCTCCCCCAACCCTCTGTTCCTCTTCACCCTTCACGCAGTTGTGTTTCTGGACAAGAGGCAATTAGTGTAAAAGAGTACAAATATAGCGTACATCCTCACATTATAAACCCTGACGCCAGTCAATATTCAAATTCTTTGGGAAAACCTGCAGGGCACCAGATTCACTAGGGGCACAGGATTGAGCTTTCATTGACCTAATGAAATTTACTTAAGCATTGACAATGTGCCAGTTGACACAGATGTGTCCCTGGCTTGGACAGCTCACACAACATATGCTGATCGGTGACATATTGCAGACATGAAATGATTGCTTTTAGAGATAGTTACCTGTAGTTTTCTTATTTCATGACGACTTCACAATGCCGAGATAAGAAAAGCCAAGGATAACCTAAACCATTCAGGGCAGCAAAGCACCCCAGCATTAGTTTTATGTAGAACTGTGTTCTGAGTCCTGCAGAGAAAGGCCCATGGGCATTTTCCTCAGAGATGCTCTTCTGCACGGGAAAGAGAGTGTGGGCCAACTATATTTGTTCTGTGTTATTCTGCTAAGACAAACAGACCTGCATGTTTATGTGGGAAGCTTGGGGAAGTGAGTGAAAGCTACTATAAGCATAGCTTTGGGAGATTGACAAGAGAAGCTCATGTTGGACTATGGCATGCAATAGGATGGAATGGAATAACGTGAGCTAATCTGGAAGCAGAGTATAGGTCAAGCACCATCTCTGTGCTGGGAAACAAAACTTGAAAGAGCGTTTAAATAATCTAGAGTCTCTTGGGTTTTATGCTCAATCAGGATGGAACTTAAGCCTGGTATTGGGCCTGGAAAATGATGTAAGGAAGCTAGGCAACTTAAGCTGGTCTTGGAGATAGACAATAATATGACATTCTATAGAGGTTCAGGAAGTGAACAGAAGTCAGTGAGAAAGTGGGTGACATCAAATCCAGAGTACCTTAAGTATCAGTGAGTAGTTGGAGATGTTTGTGATGGACAGAGAAGACTCATTGTCGTACTGTCCTTTCCCTTAATCTTCCTCAATTCAAGATATCTGAACGGTCCTCAGCAAGATGTGAAGAAGAAACGGGTGGTATTTCAGTAGCATGGTAATATTTTATACCAAGCGTGCCAGTTATTCATCCCAAACTGTGAGTTGCTGGTGTGGTATGAGAATGAGTACACCCAGCAGGTGGGCAACCAGGGGATCAGACATTAGAAGAGAGAGCTTAAGTTGAGGGAACAGGGGCACCACTGTTCTTCAAAATTGGAAAAAAGAGAGAGAACTCGCCTTAGCAATTTTCATGATGCAGTTGGAAGTAGAGTAATATCCACTGTGGAGTCAAGAAAGCTTCCTGTAAAATGATTCAGAATTCCAGGATGGATATCCTGTAATTTTGGCCCTGAGGAACAGTATGTATACTTCCACATTTGTTCTAATTTTTAAAATGCTTCATGCACAGATTATTAAAAAGCATATAGCCCTGAAGACCTTAGATGTCCTCCCACAGAAATGTTACAAGTCCTAACCAGTTTTCTCACCCCAACCTTTTGTCTGAATATTTCCTTGCTGCTTCTTTTTAAAGGG
The DNA here is from genome assembly GCA_004026545.1 of Mormoops blainvillei. Lineage (NCBI taxonomy): Eukaryota > Metazoa > Chordata > Mammalia > Chiroptera > Mormoopidae > Mormoops > Mormoops blainvillei. The sequence goes on from PVJD01007856.1 coordinate 18,114, forward strand.
TGTGGCATCTAGACCAAAAGTGTATGCATGTATGCATTGATTAATTACTTCACTGAGTTGTCTATTTAATTCCTAAGATCAGTCAAGCTGTTCAGGAGCAGGAAATACTAAGGAACACCATAATAGGAATCGGAATCAGACCTCCTGAGCAGCTGACAGGTGAAAGGGTATAATGTATGTCCATATGCTTGCATGAGTGCCAAATTATGCGGCAGCGAGTGCTTCGGGGGAAAAACACACACACACACACACATTGAGGACAAGTACCTAGGGATCAGAGAGAGAGGGTGGTTCTATGTGCATATGATCAAGGAAAGGATATTTCAGGTTATAACATATATGATGATATATATTGTCGAATGATTGAACCACAGGATTAACTAGTACAGGAAAGGCAGCAGTCAAGCCTTGAAGACTGCTGAGGCCACTCAGAGGTGGGCCTCCCCACAGAGCATAGGAATGGTTGCCAGATAGATGCCTAAGAGCTGGAAATGCAGTGCCTGTGATCTAAACTCAGGTACTAGAGCCTTTTCTGAGTGAGGTGATACCATGGTGGTCTTCACATGCAGAGTGGAATGTCTCCTGTAAGGTTCTGGTTTGCTGATTTGTGGGATATCAAGATCCGTGGATAATCCCTCAGGGATTACTTCAACTCCAAAAGGGAAATGATGGCAACTTGGTTGGAGTTGTATGGGCGTCAACAGTGTAAGAATTGCGTTTGAAGAACTAGTTTCAAAAACAGATCTCCCTATTGTGTTTATACATGGCTAGCACAGAATGACATCAGTTGTGGATACCTTATGAGAGGTTTGAGGGATGGCATGTTTTATTGTCATAATTTTGGAGAACAGAGACATCGTCTCCCTCTTGGGGCCATTGTTTCTAACTTAAACATGACAATAGAAAACACACAAACACATTTGGGAGAAGTCAATGCCCTTGCATCGACAGAGGTTGTCCAACAGACTCCAATGCTCCTTTGAAAGTCCCTAGCCTAGGGAATTTGTAGAAAATGCAATTAATGTGGGTCTTCTGTATATCTCATGAAGTTGAAATGCATAGAAATGAAAAGGGACATAGGGTGTGAATGCTTTGTGGGTCACAGAGCTCACATTTTTTACTACAAGAAGAATGATTCCTCCGACCCTTTATTTCAGGAGAATAAAAGCATATGGCTCTGACAACCTCATCAGCATGTTTCCTGACCCAAGCATTTTGATTCAGCAAAACCAAAACCAGAGGTCCACCCACGTCCCTTCTGCTCTCTGGCGTCCTTCAGTCAAATGTTGCTCCGCTGACACATGAAATGCAGTCACCCCTCTCAGGTCACCCAAGAAACATCTGCAAGAAAAAGCTTCTTCTCAGATGAGCTCTGGTCAGAGGATCAGAGACAGTGGCAGAAACACACTCAACCAAAAGAACAGAATGACAAGGATGAAGGTTAAGAGGGGGGGAAAAAAAAACGGTCCTATCCTTCCCCTAAAAGGGGTGCCTCTTAGGCCTGACTGACACCACCCAACGAACCAATGGGGAGCTCAGATAGAGTGAGGAAATTATGTAGGGAGAGCCAAGTCCAGTCCAGAAAGTGCAGCCAGAGGATTCAGGAAGATTATTTGTGGGAGGAGGATTGTCAAAAAGTGTAACAGTGACGTATGGAGAGTGCAGACAAGGTTACAATGATAGGTCATATTTCAAGAGACAACAGAGTTCCCACTCAAGGGAGAGAGCCTATGTGTTTGGGGCATCTGGACAACGCTTCAGATGTTAGTCAGGTTTTCTATTACACCACAGGACACACACTGGGTAAAATCCATGTTTGTAGGGATTGTGGGAAGGCTTTGCCCAGAAGTCACATCTCTTATGACATGAGGAGACACTCTCAAGGAAGCACGACTAATTACTCATGCAGATCTTCAAGTCTTTAGCGTTCAAGACCCTCTCAGCTGCCATAATGCAAATGCAGTGCACACGCTTCTTTCCACAATTCTGAGAGGAGATCCTATAAAGTGATCTGGCCCCTCGCACACCAAGAGTGTCATCAGTGGGGAGGTGAATGTTTAAATAAATCCTTCACCCTCCTGAAAATTTAGGTGATTGCAAATAGTTCATTAATCATTACAGCATGGTGCACACCAAGTTACTCCACGTTTCTTCAAGCTTATGTTCTAATAAATACTGTTGTGGCAGTCTTTCCAAGGGAAGTACCTCATTCTTCCCATCAGAGAATGGATAGAGTTTCAGGAGAGCCACTGAGGACCAGTTATCTCAGCTAGGGCAAGACAGTTTCTGCAAAGCTCAAAATATGGAGTCGATCACGTTAGCTTATAGCCAAAGCAAAGGGAATTGAGACAGACTCTCTAGAAGGGGATCCCCTAGTGTCCTGGCAATAGAAATATTTATCCTTATTGGGTGAGAGGCCACATGAATCCGTCTCTTCTCTTGGATTCCATTCTAGTTTCCTCAGAACTCGGTAGCCTTGCCAGTGAAAGGCAGGCAGGGACATATGCATGTGTGTGGACATGAGTATGGTTCAATCTGGGCACCTGCTACCCCTCACTCCTTGCTGCACCTTTGGTGTCTGCATAGAAACGTACATGCCATATGAAGCCAAGATCAATCCTTACACGGATTTGAAGCTCAGAGGTTCCCCTCCAGCTTTATGGCCAAAAGCAATATTCTCAATACTTTGGTACACATTTTTCCTTTCCGTATGTTGAACAGGGTAGTGGTGGCCTCTTGGTTTGACATTTCTAATTGAGTCAGAATCTGGAACAGGATATCTGAGAGCACAAGTCTTTTATGAAAAATACTGTCAGTGGCCAACTACACCCAGCCTTCTGTGCTGGAAAACGGAAGATTTAGAGAAAAGGGGCTGAGTCCACATTTAGTCATTGAGCAAACTCCACTTCTTCCACATATATTTTGCAGTCATAAATAGCAAGTGTAGGCAGGGGAACTGCTTCTGTACAGGTCAATGCTCCCTGCGTCTGAGCCTGGGCATTCCCACACTGAGGCAGATTGTACGGAGAAGAACATGTAGGAAACGCCCTTGCACAGGTGGTGCAGACTACGAAGTTTCATGACAGCATCTTCCTGAATCATGCATGTCGCATCTGCATGATGTGTTTGTGAACCTGCACACAGCTTCTTCTGTAGTCCACATCCCTGCTCCCTAGGCTTCATGGGTTGAAATACCCCAGGGCACCATTATGAATCTATTAATTATTCTACTCTTAAACTCCTGTTTGATAACTGAAGTCCTATGACAACACGAAGATGCTTTCAGAAGAGCAGATGTGCAAAAATATTTCATTCCTTTCCACAAGTTCCCAGATAATGTTCGCAATGGTCCATGGGCACATGATACACTTGGACTCATTAAGTGCAAGTCCAGCTACAGTCACCGTGAGATCAGCATAGAAACCTACCTCTGTGTCACCGTGGGTGCCCACGGTACCACATGGTCAGGGTTTTTTGTTTTGTTCTTTTTTTGTTATTGTGTTTGTTTTTTTGTTTTTCAAACAGAACTGATTTCAACTCAGGGAAAAGGCAAAAACAATCAGAGAATATCCGCATCGTTTCCTGTCCTGCATGAGGGAGACCTACGCATGACCCCCAACGCTTTTGCTGTGGTGGATTCAGGAAAGGGGGACACCCGAATTCCATGATATGGAATTAAGACCTTTCTGCCCATCTCCTCGTGGAGGATGGTCATGCGCATCTACATAAACAAGGTAGATTTCCATAATATGACTTCACTATCGGTATTTCTTTCTTGCTGGTTTTCTAAAGAAAGTTGTGTTTCTTGATTATTTTCCTTACACCTGTGGGCCTCATGAGACAGCCCTTAATATTTCTATGGACCGTGGCTTCAGCATGGGCCAAGGCAGAAGGTCAGAGTTGTGTTGTAATGCTGGCAGAGGAACTGGGACTGAAATATGATAGGCTGCTTAAGCCAGCCCTTCCAGCAGGAGACACTGTCCAACTCAACTAAAAGGCTGTGAGATTCATGAATAGTAGTATGTTCCATTTCTCCTTCCTCGTTCAATAAACCACATTCCTACTATGGCTGCCAACAACCTAGGCAGTCCCCACATTCACATGCTGTCAGCTCATCCATTGTACTGAGCATCCTCTCCCAACATGGCTGACCAGTTCTGTCAAAATGATAAATGACTCCAAAACCTAATTCATAATCAGCCTCTCCTACTTCATCCTTGCTTGCATAGTTCACGTGGTCCCCATGACCTCGTGCATGGAGTTCGGCGTTCGCATTCCTGAATCACACACCTGTCAGCAGCTGGCACCCACGTTCTGCAGTTGGAAGAAGGAGCTTGACACATGCAGAATTCTGAGTCTCTTGTTTCCTGACAGGCAGTTGGGGTCAGGCTACCATCCCTCTCACACCTGCTAGACCTACTCCAGATGCTCCACTTGATTTCTCAACTCCACCATACACTGTGATTGAGGTAAAGGCGGATCTGTCTTTCCCAAACTGGCATTTCTGCAAAACAGACAAAGGCCTATTTCCAAAACTGTATATCAAGAAGGACAAAAGCAGGACCTGGTCTTGTTCAAGGAGCCCGGTTGAAAGGAATTTAGACCCTATGAGGATCCCTCTTCCCATGTTCTCTTTGCCTGTCATTTTCTCATCAGCTCAGACAAAGACAAGTGTCTGGGTTCTCTAGGGATTGGGGGCATGGAACTGACTGAGGAAACCGATAAAACACGGTGGCTGCAGGTGATGATATTTTTGGATGCTTAGAACCAATGTACTACATTTTGTGTCTCGGATGAATGGCTCCACGGGGCGATAGAACCAGGGCTGACTATCTATCGAACTTCCAAATATGCCAGAAAGATAACTGATGTTTAAAGTCATCCATGAAACCATTTTAAGCCCCGTTCCCATTCAGGGTCAGGGCAGCCTGGATAACATGTTTTAATTGAGAAGGTCTGGGCATGTGTCTTGGCTGTATATGTAGTGGATGAATTCTGGGTTGTCAACATTGTCTGAGATAAGCTGAGCATGAGATTCCATGTGGAGGGGCAAGCAGAGGGATCTCAGTGTGGACAGTAGGAACAGGCAACAAATGAAACTGCTCATTCGAACAAGCTTCTACCTCTCCCCCTCAGATGATCACTTTGTCACCTTTGCTGTCTCCACATTTGTTCCTTCTTCCGTGTCGTTGTGAATTTGTCCCGCAGGAAAACCGTGCTCTCCATGCAGAACAAGCCATCTACTGAGGAGGACCGGATGAGTGCAGCAACAACAGGGACTATCATGGGCCAGAGTCTAGACACTCGCTTCGATCCACCTGGATGCACTGTCACCACTCAGCTCTTCCCTTTTGCTTGTGTGCCCAGTGGCAGCTCCTGATGTGGCGCCAGTGTCCAAGCAGGGCTTCTATGACATTTTTAGGGAAAGAAGGGCAGTGGGCCAAGCAACACAGGGACACCTGCAGACATGCCATATCAGACAGCCACATCGCCTCCCATTGATGCCATGACAGTTTCAAGTTAATAACGGACAATGTCTCCACAGCCACAGCTATGTCAGAAGAAGCACTGTTTCTAAGTTTATAAATAAATGCATTTGAAATAGTTCCAATGCTTCGATGGATTTTATTGCATATTCTTATGCAATACATTCTGCATAGATCTGCCAACTCTTATGCAGATAGATAATCGGTATGGAAAGGGAATACATTGATTTTCAGACTTCCTTGCTAATTTGTATCTTCGTGGGGCTTGTTAACAGTTAAGGCAGCAGTTCACCTCCCCATCATCATCCCAGGCAGCACCAGGATTCGAGTCACAGAAATGAACACACCCAAGCTTGAGGACAACTACAACTCAGGCACGGTTCACATACCAGTGCCCCAGCACAACCCCATTTATCATGACCAGCACACAGCCTCCATCCGTACACTCACTTATTGGCTTCTAGGGCACAGGGAGGGAGGTAAGGTACCTGTGTGGTGTATGCTGTGTATGCTTGTCCAGGCTGGTGGACGCAACCACCAGCCAATCAGAGCATAGTACAGCAAGCCAGGGCACACCAGAGCCCATGAGAGCAGACACTTATAATGAGGACACACAGCAGCCAGTGAGCAGTCACATGGCAAATTCTTTATGAAGGAGGTGTGACTCACACCCTGGTTCTTATTAACTGTTTAATATTATTACACTTTCATTACAAAGTGTAAATAAAGACTTGGGCCCACACATTATGAACACACCAAGGACATTGACAGCAACCCAAGGCACTGTCCAAGGCTTATGGCCATGCACAGACTGCTCAGACACTACAACCTACTCATCACAGCCACACAGATAGAGCTCATTTGTGAAGACACCTTTTAAATCATTATTAGAAGAGAGACACCTGAGTTCTCAAAGAGCACTGTAGCTCTCTGTGGATGGTCCAAAGAGACATGAAGCCTTCGAGGTGAACTGTTGGGGGGAGTAAGCAGACAGTTAGCACATGAATATCACGTAGTCATGAGTTTCACAACCAAGTCAATTGGTAGTGCTCATGCCTGTATTTGTCACTGTGACAGGTGTGAATATGCCATGGAGACAGGTCTGGTCCTCAATGTATGCCACATCCAAATCCTTCTGGGTGCTCATTGAATATGTCACAGCTCGTTTTTCAAAGCCCAAGCACTTAGAACTCTTTTGGAGACTATGCCAGTACCAGCCACGTTCTCTAGCGCCTTGACTGCTATGGCACGTGCAGTGTCCTCCAACACCTGGCCCATTCTATCATCTTCTGTGCACTCAGACACCTGAAAAAATGCAGCATCCACCATGGCTCACACAACCACAGCATCTCAGCGACTGAAATGCCTGAAAGAGTGCACTAACCATCATCCAAACCCAGGTCTATTCACTTCGCCTGCAATGTCCTCAACATCTGAGCAACCCAGTGTCTGCAAAATTCCTCACCTCCTTGAGCATGCCAGGACTTCAGTATGTGAAGCACCAAGAATACCCCAGGGACTTCCTGATTTCAACATCGGCGCATTCCCAAGGAGTGTAATATCTTCATCACGTCGAAGACGACAGTGTTTGCAGTGTTTTTTGACCCACTCAATTAAGGTTGTGCTTTTTATTTTCTCAAATATATTATCTGTCTATGGGTCAGCATGTTCTCCAAGCCCTGCATGTTACAGACTCCCCAGTGTCTGTGAGCAACTGGACATTAGCTGTGACAATACTGTTTCAAACTTGTGTTTTAACCAAAGTCCTCAATATTCTCACACACCCAGACTACCCCAGCTTCAACAAAGCTTTGGGTGCTATTTCAGCATCTGCAGTGTTCCCAAATACCTGTGCTAAGGCAGCACCTGCTGTGTCCTCAGGTCTGGAGAACCCCAGCATCTAGAGTGTTTGCAGTACACTAGCATATGCCAGCATGTTTAAGATCTCAAAATCCAAACTAGTGGAGTATCAACACTGTCCTAAAACTCCCTTAGTATTCAGAGTGTTCGAGGTGTTCTATAACTCATGCACTATCACCATGCATTCAGCGTTCTCAAACACATGGACTACACTGGGTCTGCAGTGTTCTAAAGCTCCTTGGAAAATCCCGGTGTCTGCACAGTGTGAAAATGATGACATTTCACAGATTCTTCAATGTTGTGAAATACCTGGGCAATTTCAGCACTTGAATGTACTCAAACACCTAAAATATTCCTAGAACCTTCAGTGTCATCCAACACCTGCTGCATTTAAGCAGCAGCAGCGTTCTGAATCACCTGGAGTACCGCTGCATCTGTTTGTTCTCAAACACCTGGATCCTCCCGGGGCCTGTAATGTGCTCAAACACCAGGAACATCCCAAGGCATTCTGAATTATCTGATGGTAAGACTTCCCCAGCATCTTCAGTGTTCCAAACCTGGTGGGATATATGAAGTTCCTGCAGTATTCCTAAATATCTGGAATACCCCACGCATCTCAAATTCTTCTAAAAACCTGGACTAAACCCATGTCGGCCATCTGTGAAATACCTGTGTTAGCTCTGCAGTTTTTGTTTCTCAATACGAAAACTATACCACAGTCTGCAATGGTCTCCAATCCCAGGGAATACCCAAGTCACCAGTGCTATCAACACATGACCTATCCAGGATCTGCAGTGTTCTCAACACCTGGGCTCTTCCAAACATATACCAGATTCTGATCGTCGAGGACAAAGTAAACACCTTTACAGAGCTCCAACTCTGACGTTATGGCAGGGTCTGCCACTATCCAATGCACCACGTCATGTGTCACAGTTTTGTAGCTCACGGAAGTTTGGACAACTTCAGCTCTTCAGGTCCCCCAACACCTCACTTATGCTAGCTGTGTCAGAGTGTTCAAAAACCTGGAGTACACCAGGATTTTCCTGTTCTCCATATTTGGAGTACTCCCTCTTGTGTGATATCCCAAAGACTCTCGGCTTTCTAGCTCCTTCTGAGGCCTTAAATACATGAACAATGTTGGTGCCTCTTTCCTTGGAATACCCCTGTGCTACCCAAAGCATCCCAGTGCTCTCCAAGCACTCATCCTTTCCAGGGTCTGCATTCATGTCAGATGCCAAGAATGCCACTGCATCACTTTGATCTCAAACACCTGGGCTATCTTAATGCTAGCAATGCTCTTAAACTCCTGGACTATCTTAGCACCCGCAGTGTTCTCAAACGCCATTTCTATACAAGCTTTTGCAGTGTTGTGACACACGTCGGCTATGCCAGCATCTTCATTGCTCTCAGACATCTGCATTATTCCTGTTTCTGCAGGATTTTTTTTCCTTTTTCCAAAAGAGCAACCTTCGCAGCAACCTCAATGTTCCCAGTGTCCTGGACTATCGCAGCATCTGCAGTATTCTCTCTCTACTGCAATTCCAGCATCTATAAAGTTTTCAGAATTCCGGATTATGCCAAAACCTGAAATGTTCTCTGGTAACCTAAATACACCAGCTTTGGCGGGTATGTGAGACACCTGCAATACCCCCAATATCTAAACTGATGGAGAGCATGAGATGTATGACAGAGTCTCTTTTTCTCAAAGTCCTACTATATCATTTTGAGTACTACCAAGCCCTTGTGGTTTTCAGTGTTCTTAAATCCCTGAATTCTATCAGTGTCTGCATGTTTCAAAAACTCCTGTGCCATACAATGCTCATGCAACATTCTCAAACACCTGACTATTCCAAGAATTGTCAATGCTCAAGGCAATGGAAGTATCCCAGCGTAGCAGGTGCCTCAAACACTGGGAGTATCCAAACATAAAGACCTCAAGCAACTTGGCTATCCCAGCCTTTGCTGTGTTCTCCAACACTTGAGTTATCCGTGCATCTGCAGTGTTCTCAGTGCCTGCATCGCTATAGAATCCCCAACATGATCAACAACTGTGCCTTACAGCTGTCTGGGAAGTTCTCAAATCCCTGGACTATTGCAGCATCTTCATTATTTTCAATCACTTGGGATATCTCAGCATCTTCGATGTTATGAAACACATAAACTACCCTAGCTCCTGTAGTGCGTTCTACAGGGATAGGCAACGATCAAGGCTCTGTCAAGCCCCACCACTTTTCCAGCCTATTATCCAAGAAATATGATACATATTCGTGCATGTATTCATAGGTACTATAGATATCCAATATAATGAATATATGGTATAAATCGTTGAAATGTTTATGTATATTTATGAAATGTACTTATATAGGTATACATGAAATGCATTTTTACACAAAAATAAATAATTTATTAATTAAGTAATTATATACCAATATTTAAAATAATTATTCAGAGAAAGAAACCACCACTAGGCCCTTCAAAAATGGAACTGCACATGTTGGAAGTAACAGAAGGAAGAGAAGAAATAGCCATGTATACATTTTAGAGGAAATTTAGGAAAGATGCTGACATATTAGTAAATTGTGACGTTGCATTAAATGATCTTGCGTGTGCTTGGTTATTGAAAAACACCAAGTCCAAAACCTAGAGATAAACAATAACTTGAAAATTAAAAATAAGTCAATGGATGGATCAGGGGTTTGGAGCATCAGTCCACACATCAAATACTGCATTTTCACTACTGATAGGGGCACATGCCTGGGTTGTATGTTCCATCGCTGGCCGAGGCTCAAGGGTGAGGCAACGGATCAATGACTTTGTCTCAAATCAATGTTTCTCTATCTCAAATCGATACACAAAAGACGATCTTTTATGCCTTGATAGGACTATCTACCATGACCCACCCAAATCGGAGCTTAGGAATGGTGCACTCTGTGTAATCTTAGCATTACTATTCCACCTGCAACACGATAGACTTCATAGACACTTGCAGAAGCAATGATTCTCAGACTAGCTCTTTTGACGACAGACCTGAGACACCTGTGCTCTCTTAAAGGATGAGTTTTCAGCATTGTTATACATATAACCAGTATGTAAACGCACGTACTTATTTTTGTGGTGCTTGCTTGCAAATGTAATAAGCATGAGCCCAGATTTGGAGTGAATGGGCGCCAGGCATGTGGTATAAATAACTCCTTATCAAGTAACATTTTACTCAAGATCCCATCCCTTTAGGAAGTTCTCATTCGCTCATATACTCTTTAAAGAGTTTCAGCAATTATTAAACTAGCTGTCTGTGTTTTCTTGCAACCCAGTGCTGTCTTTGATTTTGTTTAAGGACCACCATTCCTGGCCTTAAGCTTTTTTACTTGCGGAGGTTTTCCATTGCCATTCTAAGCAGCCCCTTAATTTGGTTACCCGTGGTACTTTATTGATGACTTCTCTGCCCATATATGCACGGGTGCAAGTGTTTCAAGCTAGCCTGCGATACTGTGCTTTCAGATCACTGTGAGGACATAGAAGATGTCCTGAGTTGCCTGGGAGTCTGGGCTTCTCCTCTGTGTTCAGATCACCGGCTGCGGTCCTGGGGAACAGTCTGCACAATTGGGGTTCCAAATCCGTAAGGTCCCAGCGCTGCCTCCTGCAGCAGATGCTGCTGGCAGTGCAGCCAGCTCAAGAAACATTTCTGATATAAGAGATGGAGGCCAAAAACGGGTAGGATTGGACCTCTCAAAATCCACCAGCATTAGAAAGCTAAAACAAAAGCGTAGAAAGTGGTAACACTAAATCAGTAATCAGCCCTCTCCTCGAAGGGATCCTCATGCTGCAATGAGAAGAAAACCAATCAGTCTGTAATCCCAGCTTGTATAAGTACACAATGCCGTTTACCCCATATCTGCGGTTCCAGTTCTCAATATCTAATGTCAAGTATTAAGGACAGTACATCACATTTGAGTGTACGTGGCAATACACCTTCAAATAAAGATGAAGCCAAATACTCTGGAAATAAATGTTGAACAACACAACGTAGTAACTAGTAGAAGGAAAGAATCCAGACGTTAAACCAAGGTCAACTTACTATGATGCTTCAAGGGACGGTAACAGACGTTTTTAAGCTAATTGTTCAGTTGCCATTTATCAGCACAGCAGAGACAGAATTGTGAATGTTCCATTTTGCAATGGCAAATGACTAAATAATTTCAGGCTTCAATCAGAACTTTCCTGAATACCTCTACTCTGGAACTGCACAATGGAGGATATTTCCCTCGTCAGCTTGAGGGCATAGCATTTCAAGCTCTGTCTCAGTAGCTCATGGACATTCACCTGAGCAATACGATGGTTGAAACAAAACCTGGTAGATATGGTGAAAAAATACGCAGTTTATCTCGATTAGTGAATGGAGGAGACAGATTACAAGTTTCACAGGCGGGGGATGCATACATTCAAAATATCTTTAAGGGCATTTGTAACATAGTGGATATTGTTTCTTCTGAAATCTAATTTATAAAAAAAAAGCTGGCTGCAGGTTTTCTGTGGGTTTCAAAGGGAACATATTTCTCAATCAATAAACAATGAAGATGAACAGTGCGCTACTGTGTCACCTGATTCAGACTATTTTCAAGTGGCCTAATTTTGATCAAAGGCTATCCATTTCCAGCTGCTAGGTATGTATGTGGACACAGTTCTTCCTCTGTGTGGAGGCCCAAACCTGAGCGGCCCCAGAAGGCTTGACCCCCCCAACTCTTTCCTTTCCTGTACTAGCTGATCTCTCTGGGGATGTTCTTTGCCCACAGGTATCATCCTATTTGTTATGGCCTAAGAGAGCCCTTCACTGACCATCTGCACACAGCACCCTCCCCTCTCACTGATCCCTAGGCACTTGTCCTGGATTGGTTTTCTCAAAAACACTAGTCACTCTGTAACATGACACACATGCAAACAAGTGGACCTGGATTTTCCCCTTTCACTTGGCAGCTGCTGAAGAGTCCTGATTCCGATCATGCTGTTCATGAGTATTTCCGGCTCATGAACTCTGTTTGCCAGGTATTAGGGATTCAATAGAAAACACAGTGAAAAAATGAATCAATGCTTACAGGCACACATATTCCATTTACATAAGAGTTAGTCTATTAAGAAACAGCAAGGGAATGTTCAGACAAAATGTTTGCATGAGAAAGCTCGTTAGGCCTTGGAACATTTCGGTGGGAGAGTAAATAACACCTTCAGTGCTGTTTGCTTTTGAATAATCTGATCATGAATCACTTTAGAAATTAGAATAAAAGTGGAAGTATCCATAATGTTTCCAAGGGTGAAATGAAGAAGAAATATATCCTGGATTTCTGAAGCGCCTGACTAAACGTTTTCTCGAGTATACATTGGACATTACTATATTTCAGAGTGGCACCACGAGAATTTCTAAGGGGAATTCTCTCTTTCCCATTGTGAGGAGCAGTGGTACCCCATATCTCCTGGCCTTAAACTCTCTCTTCCCTTTACCAAAATCATGGATGCTCTGCTGATGTGTGTCATTGTCCTCATACCACACCATGACCTCACAGACTGGTCTGATGACCCGGCAGGTTAGGCAGAAAATCCTCCTGTTATATTGACAGGGCACCATGTTCTGCTCCTCATCATGCCAGGCACAGCTGCCATACCTGAGACTGAGGGAAATGAAGGGAAAGCAAACCACTGCAATGAGTCTCCTTGGTCCGTGACAGCCGTGTGCAGCTACTGACTGACGCGTAAGGTCCTCAGGTTTTGATGTCACCACTATCCGTAATACTCTCTGAAGGCTTTCTCATCTGTGCTGAGCCTCTGCAGAATGTCACACCATTGCCTATCTCCAAGACCTGCTTAGGGTGTTCATCCTTCCTAACACCATTTCCCAAAGCCCAATTCCAGACTTAACCTCCACTCTGGTTGAACATAAAAGCTAGAGGTCTCTAGATTTTGTAAACGCTAATTCGAGGTGTTATTTATTTATTTATTTATTCATTCATTCATTCATTCATTCATTCATTTATTTCTTTTTTGACCCACAGAGATTGTGCTTGACCAAAACTGTGTCCCCAGAGTAGCTCACATCATTCCATACTATCCCAGAGCTCAATTTTTTCCTCTCTGGAGAGGCCTTTCTTCAATCTTCCCACACATCATTTACAGTACCTTCCACTGTCAACCTAGGGACGTTCCAATTTTCCCCAAAACCCAAATGTCGGATAGCATATGGGTTTACAATGTGGAGACCTGCGTTATTTTTTATCTCTTTCGCTCTAAAGTCCTCTTCTACATAAATAGAACTGTGTGAAGAATAAAGAGGAACAGAGGGCTGAGGGAGCCCACTGAGGGGGGCATGGCAATAAGGAAATGCATGTGGGACACTGTAGGAAAAGAGTCCTTCCTGGGATCAGAAACCTAAAGAACTTACCTCATTCAGTTGGAACAATTTTGTCCTTTACATCCACATACTTAAAGCTTTTTCTCCCCTTGTTGATATTTATTTCAGAAAAGAAGTGAAAGATCTATTCCTTGTTATTCCTTTCTGGGGTAATTAGAGCCGGGACAATACTTTTGCCCTGCTGACATCAAAACGCTATCAGCCCTCCTGGGGATTCAACTGTCAATGCTGACTGCATGGCATTTTCTTGTTCATTGTCTACCCATACTTGTCTGCCTGTCCCACGAGACCAGGAGCTCACAAAGGGAGGAGCCACTCCTTTGTATTTGTGCATGTAAGCCCCTTCTTACAGTCTGATCCTCAAACAGGTGCCCCATGTTCATGCAGTGCCCACCGCGTGAACCACTTCCTTGTCTCATTTTTAGGAGTTGAGGTCCCTCCCAACACAGAAAAGATGTGGCAATCTAGACAACAGGATGAGAGGTAAACACTTCTTAACACCCAGGCATATCAACTCTTGGATCACGTTTTCTTTTGTGATACGACCCTGAAATGGGCCAAAGCAGAGGCCCACTGGCAGAGCACTAGTCCCAGTCCGCACTCAGAGTCCAGCCTTAGGGATGCCCAGAGTTCTGGTTCTCAAGCCAGGGAGCATAGTGAGAGCTGGGCGATTGGGATGACCCTTGCCCATGGCACAGTCTTTTAGAAGTGTAGGACACCTGGCACACTAGATCTGTTAATGCAGAAGCCCCTACACCTCTCACAGTCTGGAGGATAGAGGATCAGCGATTAGGAAAGATTTGCTCTGTGTTCCTGGGTATGAGCGGCTTCAGACATAGTCCATGTCTTCACATCGTTGAGCCTCTAACCTGTACGTGGGATCCCTGTGCTATCAGAATGACTTAGGGCCTGAATGACTACACAAAATCTATAAAAACACATATGGTGCCTCTTTGGGAGGGTCACTTACAGAGGTAGTCATCATCCTGGGGCTCTCTGATCTCTCTGTACCTACAGCCAGTTCTTTGTCATAGGTTATGCATTTTCATGTCAATATGAATTGTCCACAGTAGTTAGATTGGAAAAGAGCAGTGAGACAGTGGGTTGGATCTGGAATTGTAATTTCTACTTACAGCACACCATGTCCACACACATAACTTCCTCTTTCTTTCTGCATTCTCTGGGGTTTCTTCTGGTGGTTCAGAGACACATAGGCTCCACACTGGAAATGGATGGCTGATCCCAGTCTCATTGTTATTTACCCCAATCATCAGGTTTACCTTCCCAACATTCATCCCTTCCCAAAATACTCACTGAGGTAACCTTCATTCTATAGTCATCAAACAAAACCTGAGCAAACAACACCAAGAGAGTAGAGATGTGTTCACCACACGTGCATTCACTGGACTCCATCTGTCAGTCTTTTAAAACTCAATTTAATTCAGCGATTTGAAACCAAGTAGGAGCAATGCATTCTTTTGATCACCGTACATATTTGAATCACTGTCTTGAAACCAGGTATGAACTATGTATATTTTGCTTCACTGTACATATTGAATTTAATCGATTAATTTGTAACCATACATGAAATGCGTGTCCTCACTTTCACTGTACATATTAGCATTCAGGAGCTCAGAGAATCTCTAAAGTTCACCAAAGTTTCAGTGCAAAATTAATTCTCAGCTTTACCCAACATTAATGTAGGGACATATAAAGTGCACTCTTCACCCCTAGAACACACGTATTGGCTGTTCTAGTGGTCTCAGTGGAATTTTAGTGTCCAAGTTGTTTGCACTTACCCAATTCTTTTTCAGACGGCTCTCCAGAGATACTTGCTTCTCCAGGACGGGGCACTGGTTTCAGGACCAGATTTGAGCTGCTTTTGTCAGAAAAACTGCTGTTCTTGGCAATTCCATCAACTTTGGTTCATTATTAATTGGCGGCCTGGGCACCACCATCAATGAAAGGGCCACATGGCAAAAGATGACATGAACTTATTTTACTCATTATGGCTGATCATACCTTTTCACATGCATGGCTTCATTACTACTTCAAAAAGCCTTGGAAATCCCTGAGGAGTATGTATGTAAGTGGGGGAAGAGAGGGCCTCTATAGATTATGAAGTCAAGGCTCTTTTCTTTCAACATTCTCTTTCACAGCAAGAGTGAGATGTGTGGGTTGAGAAAAAGACTTATATGACAGAACGTATTGGAAAAAATGTAGAAAATAATTAAATATATAGCTAAAATAACTAAAACCGGCGAATGGTTGTATCTGGAAAGACTATGTGTACTTTGACTGGATAGGTCTCATCAATTCTGTTTGAGGAAGGCTGTAGCATTGGCAAGTTCTCTTCAGTTTCCTCATCTATTACATGCCCATTCCTATTTTTATGGTGAACATTCCTTAAATGATTTTCACCAATGGGTACTGCAAATTGTGGAACGCAGTAGGAATGAGGTTATGGTCCTGCTATCGAATTCTCCCTCGGCTATATCCATGTTTGATACCTCGGGAAGAATTGTCTCCTGTGTTTTTTGGCCCATTCTAGATTAGTTTGTAAATGTGAAGTCATCCATTCAACCAATTTACATGGCATAAACAAGATAGCTGAGTCTTCTGAGAAGAATCCTATGTTGGCCCATCTCTCAAAGATCTCACCGTGCAGAAGCATGTTGACTGAACAGATGAATTCAACCAGGATGAGAGTGGCCTAATGAGCACTCAGAGTGCTCATTAGCAGTTACTCCATCCCGCATGTATGGACACTGGGGGTCAGTTGCAGAAACAGATTTTTTTTTGTATGGTCTGCAATGTGTATGAAGTCCTTACGTCATCGCATTATTTTGTTTTTCAAATATGGAATATGATGCTCTGCAGGAACTCCAGATGTTTTCCTTGAGTAGGTCGCTCTGATTCTGGAGAGTCTGGATGGTACAAGGGGACCCTCCACTGTTCAAAGAGCTTATACATTCATAAGCTGACTTCTGTCAGAGGAGTCTCTGCCTCTGTTCGTTCACTACCAAAGAACAGGTCGGCAGCTGAAATAATCAATGAGGTGAATGGTGGAGTGTTCCGTGGATAGGACATCTCACAACTGAAAAAACTATGAAAGTCTTCCTGGGAGTGTAAGTGTAGAGGGAATCAAGGCTGATACCAAAGATGAAATGCTAATTGCCCTGACTTATGATGTAAATGCTTCTCTCCCACCTCTGTAAGCCCTTTTCACGCCACATCTATACTACGCCTCCCAATGCCCTCCCCCACTTAGCCCAGCATAAAAGGAATGTGGGGTTATTGTTCTGGGCTCAGAATTTGGAGTTTGTCTCCTCTGGGCCCGTGTACGTAAATAAAGATCGTGCTCCTAACCCCTCAGTGTCTGGTCGTTTCATTTTTCCATAACATTTGGTTCCGTGAGTGGGAAACGAACTTACATAAATTCGGGCTGAGTTTCCGCCGAAAAAGCAGGAAGGGCTGGGTGCCCAGTGGCCTGGTTGGGGACCGGGGAAGCTCACGCCCTGAGATTTCTCAGGCCATGACCAGATGGGACACCGGACTCTGGCCCGCGACCCCAGCCGGGAAGTAGGGCCTTCGGAACACGATCTATTGGGAGGCGCCAGATCGGTATGTGCCCCGGGGACAAGACCCGAGATCGGGAGGGATATGGGTCCCTCGTCTGTTACACTAGGATCGAAACTACGGAGGTCCGACTGCCGGACCCTCACTCGGGGAAGGAACTGAATAGCCTCTGAATGTTTGAAAGTATACCTAAGTGTGTCTGTGTTTGTGGCTCCGCGGGCAATTGCCTACGGAGCGAGAGTGGGTCCCAACCTGCGATTCCTCTGTCAGGTCGTACGGCATAATGGTTGACAGTTAACCCCGAATTCTGTTGGGCAACCTTAGCCAGGACCAAACTCGTCCCGCTAGGGAGCAGGCCAGGCGGACGAGTGAGTGCTCCCACCCTTTGTGTGTCTGCACCGCGAGGGAGGGAAGCCATGCGGGGCGGGTCTTTCTACAATTGTAGATTGTATGCTGCAGAATTTCAGCAAATTTAAAGGGCAGGACACATCATTTGAAGTGGGCCAATTAGAGACATTTTGTACTGCAGAGTGACCGATTTTTGGGTCGGCTGACCCCCCAAGGGAACATTAAATCTATCCACTATAAGAGCCGTTCACCTGAAAGTTACAGGAAAGCCAGGATATCCCGATCAGTTTTCCTATATAGATAGATGGCAGGAGTTGTCCCAGGATATGCCCAGCTGGCTTAGTAAGTGCGCGTGGACTCAGGGGCGCCTTAGAGGAACCGCCGGCGGGGCACGCCCAAGAATGTGTTGTCCGCAGGCGCCCCTACGGTTCCCCCGCTGGAGCCCCTGACTCTCCCGCCTTCTATCTCGCCCCAAGGGCATCAGTCTCCCCAGGAGCCCTCCTCGATTCGGTACCCAGCCCTGCCCAATCCAGGCCTGTCACCCGTAGCTAGCAGACTTGGAAGCCACTGGCCCCCTCTTCAGATGCCACTCTGAGAGGTGCAGGTAGCGCCCAGAGTTAATGAGGACGGGACTATCCAGCCTGGACCAGTTACTAATTACTACCAGGCATTCAGTACTACTGACCTCCTGAACTGGAAACACCACACCCCTCCGTTCTCTGAGAAGCCACAGGCCATGATTGAGCTTGTAGACTCAATCAACCAAGCCCACTGGCCCACCTGGGTCGATTGTCTCCAACTTCTCCTGAACCTGTTCAACACTGAGGAGAGGAGAAAAATTCTAGAGGAGCCCATGGTCAGGGTCAAAGTTGGGGGCCAAGACATTGACTTTATGGTAGACACTGGGGCAGAACACTCAGTAGTCACCGTCCCAGTTGGTCCCACATGGGGAAAGAAATCCTTGTGCAGGGAGCCACCGGACTCTCAGCTAGCCCCCAGAAATTTTGTGAGGCACGGAAGGTCGAACTTGGGAGCCACCCGGTCTCCCGCGAGCTCCTCTACCTACCAGACTGCCCTATCCCCCTACTAGGCCGAGATATCTTGACCAAACCAGCAGCACGGGTCACCTTCCGGCCAGAAGGGGCCTCCCTGGACCTCCCCACTCTACGAACTATTACCCTAGTGCTCCCATGAGAAGAAGAATATAGGCTCCACCAGGAAGACGGAGTGTCAGCCCCAGACCCCCTCTGGGCTAAATACTCTGGGGTCTGGGTAGAACAGAACCCACCAGGACTGGCCAAAGAATGAGAGCCGGTAATAGTGGAACTCATGCCCTTCAGTCTCCAAGGTGACAATGGGCCTGCCTTTACTGCAAGAGTGATCCAGCTGCTAACCCAAGCCTTAAAACTAAAATGGAGGCTTCACGCTACCTACAGACCTCAAAGCTGGGGCAAAGTAGAACGGATGAACCGGACTCTAAAACAGACTTTAGGGAAACTTTGTCAAGAGACTCTCCAACCCAGGCCAGATGTCCTGCCACTTGCCCACTTCCGAGTAAGGTGCACCCCAAATTCAGCAGGGTACACCCCATACGAAATCCTATATGGAAGGGCCATCTCCATAACCCAAATCCCTACTACCGCAGACTTCAGCACCTTAGGGGAGGCCCACCAAGCCTCCTACCTCAAAGCCAGAGGTCAAGAGTTAGAGAGAGTCAGGCAGGCCCACCTTGGGCAAGAAATAGTACCAACAGGGGGGCCAGCCGACTCCCATAAGCCAGGGCAGTATGTTTGGGTAAAAGACTGGAAAAAAGAGTCTCTCCAACCCAAATGGGTTGGGCCCTATCTAATACTGTTAACTACCCTCACCGCCTTCAAAGTTGCAGGCATTACTCCATTGATCCACCACACCAGAGACAAGGCCTCCACAGACCTTGAGGAAAGCAACCCGGGACCGGAACAGGGACCAGGACGAATCCCAGCCCTAAAGCTGCTAAGGATCTGACAAGATGGGGAGGAGAGGTGGACCGTGGCCAAGCCAACACTACCTGCCACCATCTCCAGCACTAGACCCCCAATAGGAGCAGAGGACCCCATTTCTGGGTACAGAGACAGACGAAAGCGCTGTCTAAGCACCCACAAGGAGGGATGTAGAGGGAATCAAGGCTGATACCAAAGATGAAATGCTAGTTGCCCTGACTTATGATGTAAATGCTTCTCTTCCACCTCTGTAAGCCCTTTTCGCGTCAGATCTATACTAGTTCTCCCAATACCCTCCCCCGCTTAGCCCAGCATAAAAGGAATGCGGGGCTATTGTTCTGGGCTCAGAATTTGGACTTTGTCTCCTCTGGGCCCGTACACGTAAATAAATATCGTGCTCCTAACCCCTCAGTGTCTGGTCATTTCATTTTTCCGTAACATAAGTACTTTAGAGGAACCGTGGATTAGATTGCACTGCCACTGATACAGTGATCTCATACATATACTCCAGTTTCCTCAATATGTGAAACTGCATTTTCCTACTCTTACTTGCATTCGTATCCGTGGGTAATATTTTCTTGTGATTTGCCTTTGGGAACTACTCACACCCTGTTCCCTTCTTAAGGGTGGTCCAGAACGTTAGTCTAAAAGGCAGTGAGAAATCAATATTGTGTAATTTATGTGCTTCAAAAACATGGAGATTTTTCTGAGGTAGAAAAAGTCCTGGATCAGAGAGTACTCCAAGCGCAAGCCAAGGATGATTGGACAAAAATATATCCCGAGATATTATTGAGATCTATGATTCTGTTGGAGGCATCAAGAGTTATGAATCAAATGCTTAGCATTGACAAGGCATCACCTGGGCTTCCTCCTCTGTTCTTAAGGTATCTGTAAAAATAAACTGGCCCTTCAGGACAAAAGAATAACACAGGTAAGTTATCCTGGATGACACTGAGTTTATTTACCAAGATCCCTGCTTCTTTCTTTCCTCTTCCTTCTGACTGTCCACTTCAAGGATAATGGCCCCATGATCACCTCATCTCCGTTATTTCTCACCTTTAAACCATTCTACTGAGTCACTAGGTTCTGGCCAGCCACTGAAAATACCTGGTCCAGCGACATACCTGTTCACTACAGAAACAGAATCTGATCAAGTAAAAGATAACACCCTGACATCAGCTGTGTTTCAACGGCAGACTCGTGAAAGCTAGCGGAACCATGTTACCTACCATGCGCTCACAAAACAATAAAGGATGACGACATTGCTGACACTAGGAGCTGCCATAAAGTATAAGCACTCTGCACCCTGGCCCACAACTTCAACTCCCTTAATCACCATGAATGATAATTTTCCCCACACGTGCCCTTGCTCACCACCGGGCCATCAGGTCTCACAGCACTGCTTACCTGCTACATGTCTGTCCTTCTGTCTTGATGACTGCTATTCTAAATTAGTGATTTCCTTTTCATTTTAATATCTCGTACTTAGTGCTTATTAACATAAGTATAACTATGCTTAATTCTTTACACATTTGAACACTTTATATGAAGAGCCCCTTAGTTTACATCATACACCTTTGCAATTTGCTTGATTGCTGAAGTAAAAACACATCGCTTTTCAACTCTTGAGGCACACTGTGAACTAAACCTGGCCCAGAACAGGAGCACAGGCCTGTCGCCTCTTTCCTCTCACCTTGCTGCTTCGGAGGTCATCTTTATTCAGAAGCCTCACTGTCTTCAACCGGGGCATTGAACCAGTCCTACACTGACACACGGAGGCTGTTTGGAAGGTAGCTCCCCAGGTCAGGTCTCTGGAAATCTCTGTGTCAGCTCCCTCACCAGCTCTGTCCTTCCTTGTGGTATCCCTTCTCCTTGAGATCAATCTGCATCTTCTTCCAGCTTTCCTGACACTGGCATTGACATGATTAGTCTAATTATAATTTCTGCAAAGTTGCCTGGTGCTTTCTATGCTCTGGACAATCTCTGTCACCATCTCTCTGTCTCTACAGCTCCTTTTCTCTGAGAACACCACCGGCCATTGTTCCAGTGACATGACATCAACCGGGTACCTGGGCATCTCAGTGCACGAGGTTCCTTGGCATATGTACAAGGTGTGCCAACTCAAGGGACAGGGGGCAGTGATCATCTGGGATGGTCCTGTCACCATGTTGTCCCCAAGGTTTTCACTGACACAACCACTCACGTTGGATTTCTGACCATTCTCCCCACTTCTCCGTCAGGGTGCTCCTTGCCACCTTATGTGCGGTGTCATGCTCTATAGGCACTGAGGATCCAGAAGGAGGACTCACTGAGAGCGCTGAACGGAATGCTGCCCATTCTAGAATGATGAAGAGCATTCATTTAGAATCTCTCCACTCTGGAAGTCTGTGTTGCAGATCTTGTCCCCGCTAGAAAACTGCCGTTCCTGAATCCTGTCCATTCTAAAATCCTAAACATTATTGTATGTAGATTCCTGTGCTTTCCAGAACTCCTGTTTTTTCTAAAACCCTACCACATCTAGAATCCTGAATTCAACCCCTGTAGAATACTCTCCATTGTAGAATTCTGACTTTCAGAACAATACCCGTTATAGATTCCTGTCCATTCTCGGATCTTACTACCATCCCATTTAGAGTCCTGTCAATTCTGTAATCCTGAATTCAAGAATACGCTCCATTCTAGGAGCCTGCATATTCTAGAGACCAGTACACCATTCCATTTAGAACCCCCCCTTTCTACAATCTTGTCAATTAAATACTGAACAACCTCTCAATTACAATCCTATCGCATCTAGATCCTTAATTATAGAATTCTGTTCATTTTAGAATCCTGTCCTTTCCAGCAACATGAAGATAATCCCATTTAGATTCCTGTAAATTTCACAAACTGGAAATACAAACTTCTGTCCGTTATAGAATTCTGAACTCCATCCCACACGAATATTATCCCTGCTAGAAGCTAGTCCATTCTAGATTCCTGAACAAAATTCCATTTACGATCCTGTCAATCCTAGAATCATGAACTCCAGAATTCTGTCCATGGAATAGCTATGTCAATTATTGAACGCTGAAAACCAATGCACTTAGAATCTATTCACTCTAGAAGTTTGCCTTCTAAGATTTGCTCTATCGTATTACCCTGTACGTTCTAGAACCCTGAACCCCATTCCATTTAGAATCAGACCCATTCAAGTATCCTCTTTGTTCTTGATCCTGTCCACCCTAGAGCCTTGAGCCATCCACTAAGTGTTTGCCCTTTGTAGAATTCAGAACGCCATCCTAACTCGAATCCTGTCCATTCTAGAATCCTGAATTCCAGAGTTTGGTCAGTGCTGTAATTCTCTCAATTCCAGAACCCAGAACACCATCCAATCTAGGCACCATTCTTCTGATATACTGAGGTCCAGTCTCCTGCGCATAGTATAACCCTATGCATTCAAGAATCCTGAACACCATACTGTTGAGAGTTCTGTCCAATTTAGAATCCTGAGTAGCAAAATACTTTCCATTCTAGATTCCTGTACCTTCTAGAATGCTGTCCAACTACAATCCTGAACAGCATTCCATTTGGGATCTTGACCATTCTGGAACCCTGCCTATTCTAGAGCCCTGTCCACCCAGGAATCCTAAACTCTATTATGTTTACAATCGTGTCCATTCAGGAATCCGGGGTTGCAGAATCCTGTCAATTCTTGAATCCTGTCCTTTCCAGAATACTGTTCATGCAAATTACTGCCCAACCAAGAATCCTGAGCACATCGCTTTCAGAATCTTCTCCATTGTTGAATCTTCAGTTCTGGAATCATGTCCGTTGGAGATTCATGTCCTTTCTAGATGTTTAACATCGACCTATTTAGTCCCTTCCCATTCCATAACCACGAATCCTAGAATTCTGTCCATTCTAGAAACCTGCAGACTCTCAAATCCAGAACACCATTCCATTTCGAATCCTCATCATTGCATAATACTGTCCATTCAAGGATACTGAACACCATCCCAATTAGAAATCTCTCCATTCTGGAATCCTGAATTCTAGAAATCTGTCCATATTAGAATTCAATCCGTTTTAGAAACATGAACACCATCCCTATCAGAGTCTCATCCATTCCATATCCATGAATTATAGAAATTCTGTCCATTGTAGAATTCTGGCACCATCCAATTTAGAATTCTTTCCGTTCTAGAGGTCTGCATTACAGAATCTGTTCATGCTAGAATGCTGCCCTTTCTTAGTCCTGAACACCATTTCTTTTAGAATCATGTCCATTCTGAAATCCCAAATTCTAGAGTTCTGTCCAGTACAGAAACCTGTTCATTCTAGAATCCAGAACACAGTCCATATGCAATCCTATCCATTCTGGACTGTTCAATAATACTGAACATCATCTCAGATCGAACCCTGTCCAATCTTGAATCCTGAATTTTAGAATTCTGTTCATTTTAGAATCTTGGAAATTCTAGAATCACAAACACCATCCCATAGAGAGGCCAGGTCATTCCATAAGCTGGAATTCCAGAATTCTGTCCATGATATAGCTCTCTCCATTCTTGTACTATGAATATGATTCAATTTATTAATCAGTGGAGGCTTGAATGATTGGATTCACTCAAGTGTAGAATCCTGCACATTCTATATCCTGAACATCACTTGGTTTACAATCGAGTCCATTCCAGAAAAATCTATCCTTCACCATGTCCATTATGGAATTTTATACAACGTTTCGTTTAGAATTCTGTCCAGTCAGGAAAATGAATTCCATAATCCTGTACATGTTAGAATTCTGTCCATTCTAGAATCCTGTCCATTCTAGAATTCTGAATTCTACAACTTCTCCATTTTAGAACCCTGTGCATTCAGGATACTGTAATGCCATCCAATTCAGCATCCAGTCCATTACACACTCCTCCGTTCAGGATCTTGCCCTTTATAGAATCCTGTGCTTTCCAGAATCCTGAAAATCCTCACATTTAAAGTCCTGTCCATTCTACACTCCCAAGTTAAATGATCCTGTCCGTGCTAGAATTCTCTCCATTCTAGAACACTGAACACCCTTCCATTTAGAACACTGTCCAAGCTGCACTCTTGAATTTTGGGTTTTCCCCATTCTAGAATCCTGACGATTCTGGAATCTAAATAGCAATCCATTTAGATTCCTGTCCATGCTAGAATCGCGACTTGCAGAATTGCGTCCATCCTCAATCTCGAATTCTGGGGCTCTTTCCATTCTAGAATCCTGTGCATTCCAGAGTCTTGAATTCTGCATTCCTGTCAAGGCTGGAATTCCTCCCTCTGCATATCACTGAAAAGCATCCCATTCAGGATTCTGTCTTTCAAGAATCCTGAATCCTTGAATTCTCTTCATGCCATAGCCCTGTCCATGCTAAGTCCTAAACTTCATTCCACTCAATATCCTGTTCCGTCTAGAATCCTGAATTAAGGAATCTTACCCTTGTCTGGATACTGTCTATTCTTGAATCCTGCCCACCACAGAATTCTGAACACCGACCCATTTATAACACTGTTCATTCTAGACTCCTGAATTCCAGAGTTTTGTTCTTGTTAGAATCTTCTCCATCCTAGAACCCTGAATAACATTCCATTTAGAATCTTGTCCATTATAGAATCGTGAATGCCAAAATCGTGTGTGTGATAGAATTCTATCCATTCTAGAATCCTGCCCATTCATTAATCCTGAATTCCAGAATGCTGTCCCGCTGGACTTCTATCCACTTTGGAATCCTGAACACCATCCAACTTAGAATCCAATCCATTGTAGAATCCTGGGTTCCAGTATCCTGTCCATACTATAACCCGGTGCTTCCAAGAATCCTGAACAACATCCCATGTAGAATCCTGTACATTCAAGGATGTTGTCCATTCTTTATCCTGAACGCAATCCCACTTAGAAATATGTTGACTCAAGAACCCTAATAATAGAATTCTGTTCTCTGTGATCCTGTGCATTGCATCATACAGAACACCAACACATTTAGAATCCTGGCCATTCTAGAACGCTGCCCATTCTTGTTACTGTCCATTCATTCCACTTATAATCATCCCAATTCCAGAATCATGTCCTCTCTTGAGTCCTGTCCACCCTAGGATCTGGAACAGCGTTTCTTTAAACCTTACCCATTTTAGAATACTGAATTCAACAATTCTGTCCATACTAGAATTCTATCCATTCTAGAATAACGTCCTTTCTAGCATACTGAAGCATACCCCTTTAGAATCATGCCCATTTAAGATTTCCGAGATCCAGAATCCTTTTCATGCTTGAATCTCACTAGTTAGATCCAGAAAAGCATACCATTAGATTGTTGTTCATTCTAGAATTCTTAAATACAGAATACTTTCCATGCTATTATAATGTCCATTCAAGTATGCTGAACATCATCTCATTTACAATCCATAGCATTCTACAATCCTGAAATCCAGGATCTCTCCATTCTAGTATCCTGGCCTTTCTAGAGTCCTGGATACTACCCAATTTAGAATCCAGCCACTTCTGAATTCTATAATCGAGTCCACCTATACGTCAGTGTATATGGGAATCCTGAACACCATCCAATTTAGAACCCTGTCCATTCTAGAATCCTGAATTCCAGGGTAATTCCCATGCCAGAACCTTGGCCATCCTAGAATCCTGATTTTACTACAATACTGAACCACAAACCATTTAAAATCCTGCCCGTTCTAGAATTCTGAATTCTAGAATTCTTTCCATGCAATGATTTGGTCCATTCTAGAATCCTGCAAACCATTCATTTTAGAAAACTGTGCATTTTTCTCTTCAGTTATATTATTCTCTGCATTCTGGAATTTTGTTGTTTGTAGAACTCTGAACACTATTCCATTTAGAATCATGTCAATTCTAGAATTCTGTCCATTCTGTAGTTCTGTCTACCTTGAAATCCTGAGTTCCAGAATCCTGCCCATTCTAGATCCTAAGTGTCTTCCCCTTTAATCCTATCCATACTAGAATAGTGAGCAACCCATTGAGAATCCGAATCAATGAAAATTCTGAACTCCATAATTCTTTTCATGCTAGAATTCTGACCTAGTTAGAATCCTGAACACCATCGAATTTAAAATTCTGCCCATTCCAGAAATCTGTTCATTCTAAGTCTTTGTCCATTCTAGGAGTGTGAAAACCTTCACATTTAGAACCCTAGCCATGGTAGTACCTATAGTTTCACAATCATATACAGTGTTGAATAATGTCCATTCTAGAAACAACAAAACAATCCGATTTCCAATCCTGTCCATTCCAAAATACTGAATTCTACAACCCTCCCCCCATTCTAGAATCCCGTCAATTCTAAAATGCTCAACACAAACTCAATTATAATTCAATACTTCTAGAATGATGAATTAAAGAATTCTGTTCACTTGAGAATCCTGGCTATTCTAGAAACATAAACACCATTCCATTTAGTATCCTGTCCATTCCATAAACTGAATTACATACTGTCTGTCTTAGAACTCAGTGCATTCTGGAATCCTAAACACCATCTCATTTATAATACTCTCTATTCTTGAATACATCCATTCCTGAATTCTGAAGGCCATCTTATTTATAACCCTGTCCATTCTAAATTCTGTCAATGCTAGAATACTGTACATTTTTTTAACCCTGAATCCATCCTTCTTAAAATCTGTCCACTCTGGAAGACCGAATTCTAGGTTTCTCTCTTTCTACAATCTTGTGCAATCTGGAATCCTGAACACCATTCCACACAGAATCAAGTGCAGTAATGAATTCTGTCCAACCTTGATCTTCTTCATTTTAAAATGTTGACCACCGCTCCATTTAGAATCATGTCCATTCTGGAGTAATGGACTCCAGAATAGTGTCCATATTATGATTCTAGCCACTCTAGAACTCCGTACATTCTAGAATTCTGAACATCATCCCACTTTAATTCCTGTGATTTCTACAATTCTGAATTCTAGAATATTTCCATTTTAGAGTCCTGTCCAATCTAGAACCTGAATTTCAAAAGTATGTCCATACTGGAATTCTCTCCATTCTAGAATCCTGAAGACAATCCTAATTAGAATCATGCCGTTTCTAGAGTCCTGAATCTTACAATTTCTTCATTTTGGAATTCTGTCAATTCTGAATTCTGAACACTATCAAACATAAAAAACTGTGCATTCTATAAACCTATGAATTCAATGATCTCAAATGCATTCCATTTGGAATACTGCCCATTCCTGAATCCTTAATTCCAGAATCTTGTTCATGCAAGTACCCTGCCGATTCTAGAATACTGCCCATACTAGAACACTAAAAAAAAATCCCATTGAGAATCCTACTTATTCTACATACCTGAAATGCAGACTTCTGCCCATGCTAGTATTCTGTCCATTCAAGAATCCTGAACACCATTCCCTATAAATCGTTTCCTTTATACAATCCTGAATCCCTTAATCCTAGCCATGGTAGAATCCTGTCTATTCCAGAACCACAAACACCACCCTATTTAGAATCCTGCCCCTTCTATAATCCCAAATTATAGAATTCTGTCAATATGGAAACCTACCATTCTACATTCCTGAACATCATTCCAGAATCCTGAAATCCGGAATCATGTCCTTGCTAGAATGTCTGTTCATAATCGTGGAGCACCATCCCATTAGAATCTGTGTACACTAAAAGCCAGTATTCTAGGATTTACAATACTGTGGAATCCTCTACATT
Organism: Mormoops blainvillei; assembly: GCA_004026545.1. Classification (NCBI taxonomy): domain Eukaryota; kingdom Metazoa; phylum Chordata; class Mammalia; order Chiroptera; family Mormoopidae; genus Mormoops; species Mormoops blainvillei. The sequence goes on from PVJD01007856.1 coordinate 46,470, forward strand.
CTAGAATCCTAAACACTAGTCCTTTTTCTTTCATGTACATTCAAGAATCTGGTGCATTATTTATCTCTCCATTCCAGAATCTTAAACACAATTACAATTATAATTATTTCAATGCTGGAATAATTATTTCCAGAGTACTGAGCTGGGTAGAATTCAACCCATTCTACAATCCTGTCCATTCATAAATTCTGAAGATCTTCTCATTTAGAATCCTGTCCTTTAGAGACTCCTAAATTCTAGCAACTGTACATTGTTGAATCCCTTCCATTCTGGAACACTGAATCTCGGTAGTCTGTCCATGCTACAATTCTGTTCTTCCAAGAATCCTGAACACCATTCCTTTTGAAGCCTGTCCACCCTGGAATCCTGAAAACTATCCAAATTAGAATCCAGTCCATTCTAGAAGCCTCAGTTCAGGATCCCTGCCCGTTCTGTAATCCTCCCTTTTCAAGAATACTGACCTCCATCCCAATTAGAATACTGTCCATTCCACAGCCTGAATTCAAGAATCTTGCCCTTTCAGAATTCTATCCTTTCTAAAAAATCAGTCCTTTCTAGAATCCAGAACACCGTCCCATTTACACTCCTGTCCATTTAGGAACCATGCATTCCATCATCCCCAGCAGGCCAGAATTATTTCCATTCTAGAAACCTTAACAGCATTCTATGTGGAAACCGGTTCATCCTACAACCTTGAATTATTAGCAGTCTCTCCTCCCCTAATCCTATCCACTCTTCATCCTGAATATATTTCTATTTTGAATTGTGTACATTCAAGAATGCTGCCTATTTCAGAATCAGAACACCATATTGTTTAGAATTTTCTCCATCACTGAATCCTAGAATTCTCTCCACTCTAGAATGCAGTCCATCCTACAACCTTGTCCATTCTATAAACCTGAACACAACCCCATTTAGAAACTTGTCCATTCCCAAATCTCGAATTCTAAGATTCTATCTAAGATTCCATTATAGAATCGTGTCTATTCAAATATCCTGAACAGAATTCCACTTAGATTCCTGTGCATTGTAGAATCCTGTCCATTCTAGGTCATGAGCATCATTTCATTTATAATCTTGTTCACTCTAGAATCCTGGAACCAAGAATTTTTGTCTATTATAGAACGCAGTCCACTATAGAATCCGGGAATCCATCCAATTTAGTATGCTGCCCATTCTACTGTTCTGTCCAATCAGGAATCCTACCCACTCCAGTATTCTGAGTTCCAGGATCCTCTCCATTCTAGAATCGTGTGCTTCCAAGACTTCTGAACGCCATCCCATTTACAATCTTGTCAAATCTAGGATCCTGAATTCCAGCACCCTGTCCATTCTAGAATCCCGTGCATACTAAAGTACTGTTCTACATCCCATTTAGAACCCGTCCATTCTACAATCCTGGAATTTAGAATTCTGTCCATTCTAGGATCCTGTCCATCCCGATGACTAAACATCACACAACTGAGGACCTAGTTAAAACAAGAATCATGAATTCTAGATTTCTGTCAATGTTAGCAATATGTTCACTCTGGAACCCTAAACACTATTCCATTTATAATCCTAGTCATTACAGGTTCCTGAATTCTAAGTGTCCCTCCCTAGAATACAGTCCATTATAGAATCCTGTATATTCTAGGAACTCGAGCACCATCCCATTTAGAAAACTGTCCGATCTAAAACCCTCAATTCTAGGATACTGTCCTTAATAGAGTCCAGCCCATGATAGAATTAGGCCACTATCCCATTCAGAATCCCTCCCATTCTAGAATTCTGTGCACTTTAAACACTACCCATTCTATAATACTGAACACTGTCCCAGTTAGGATCATGTCTGTTGTATTATTCTAACCATCCTAGTCCCTGAACACCATCACATTTAGATTTCTGTTCATTCTAAAATCCTGAATACCATGTAGTTTAGAATCCATTTCACTCTACACCCCAGAGTGAATGCTGTACATTCTTTGAATAGCACAGAGTGGCAGAACATCTTATACTCCTGACCATCCCAGAGTCCTGAACACCATCCCACTTAGAATCCTCTCCTTCCTAGATTCCTGACTTGCAGAAGCCTGTCCACTCTTCAATTCTGCCCATTCCAGAATGCTGTGTATTCTAGGACCCTGAACACCATAACATGTTGAATGCTGTCCATTAGAGATTCATGAATTCTATAATTCTACATTCTCTAGGATGTAGTCCATTATAGATCCCTGCACATTCTAACACCTGAGCCCCATCCAATTGAGAATCGTGACCATTCGAAAGCTGTATTCTATGATTATGTCCATGATAGCATTCCATCCATTCAAAAATCTGCCCTCAGTAGAATCATGAACACCATATCATTTAGAATCATACCCACTGAGAATCCTGTCCTTTCTAGATACTGAACACCCTGCCATTTAGAATCCTGTTTATTCTAAATCCTAAATCCGGGGATTCTGTGAATTCTGGGTTCTTGTCTACTGTAAGATCCAGAATACCGTCCTCTATAAGCATACTACCCATTGCAGAACACTCTCCATTATAGAATTCTGTCCATTGGAGAGTTCTCTACTTTATCCCATAGAGTACTGCCCATACTAGTATTGAATTCTAAAGTTATACCAATATGACTATCATGTACATTTTAAAATATAGTAAACACCACCCTATATATGATCTGTCCATTCTAGAATACTCTCAGTGTTAGCATAGTCCCAATTACAGTCGTGTCTACACTAGAATCCTGAGTTCTAGAAATCTGTCCATTCTAGAATCATGTACATTCTAGAAATGTGAACACCACCTCAGTTTAAATCCTGCCCATTCCAAAAGTTTAAATTATAAGCTCCTGTCCATTATAGAAGTCAGTGTTTTCTCATTTACTGAACACCAGTCCATTAGAATCCTGTCAATTATACTATACAGAATTCTAGGATTCTCTCCACTCTATATCTTGTACCCCAGGTTCCCATATATGATGGAATTCTGTGCAAGATAGAACCCTGACTCCACGCCATTTAGAATTTTGTCCATGTAGAATCCTGTCCATTCCACAATTCTCTCCATTATGAAAAACCGAACTCCGATTTAGAATCCTGTCGATTATAGTTTACTCTCCATTCCACAATGCTGAACACCAACCAATCTCAATCTCTTATGTTCTAGATTCCTGCATTCCATAATCCTGCCCAAGTTAGAATAATGAACATCATTCCACTTACAATACAGTCCATTCTGCAACCTGAATTCAGGGATCCTTTCACTGCTAGAGTTCTGTCTATACTTGAATATGGAACATCATCCCGTTTTGTAACATTGCACTCTATAAAATTGAATTCTAGAATTCTCTTCATTCTAGGATACTGCTGATTCTAGAAACCTAAACATACTACCCTTTAGAATTGAATCCAAGCATCCTGTCCATTCTAGAAACCCGAGTTTCAGATGACGGTCCTTTCTACATCCGTGTCCATTGCAGGAGCATGAGCACCATCCCATTTTGAATCCCTTCCATTCCATAATCCTGACCTTTGTAGAGTTGTGTGCTTTGCATTATCTAGGAACTCCATACCATTTAGAGTCCCGGCCATTTTAGAACCCTGTCCACACTTTAATTTTGAACATCATCCCATTTAGAATCCTGACCATTCTAGAAGCGTGTCCTTTCTAGAATACTGAGATCAACCCAAGTAGCATCTTGCCCATTCTAAGATCTTGAAATGTCAAAATATGTCCATTCTAGAAACTAGTCCATTCCAGACACATGAACCCTATCCCTTTGAGAAACCTGTTGATTCCATAATCATGAATTATAGGCTTAAGTCCATTATAGAATCATGTCCTTTGCACTATCTGGAACACCATCCCACTTAGAGTTGAGACCATTCTAGAATCCCATCCATTCTAGAATCATGTTCATTCTTGAATACTGACCGCCATCCCATTTAGAATCCTCTCCATTGTAGAAGCCCAGCATTCCAGAATCATGCCCATGCTTGAATTTTGCCCAATGTAGAACCCTGAACACCACCGCACTCAGAATTCTGTCCGTTTTATAATCCTGGTCATTCTAGAATACTGAAAATCAACTCAAGTGTAATCCAGCCAATTTTAAAATCCTAAATTGCCATAATCTGTCCATTCTAGAATCTTGAATTCTAGTATCTCTCCATTAAGAACCCTCAGAATTATAGAATCCTGTCCATTCTAGAAACCTGGACAAAATCCCATTGCGTATTATGTCCGTTCCGTAATGCTGAATTCTACAATTCTGTCCACAATAGGAGCCTTTAAATTCTAGATTCCTGAACACCATCACATTTAGGAACCTGTTTGCTCCAGATCCTTGTTCATTCTAAACCCCTGTAAATTCTATAAACCTAAACACAGTCCCAGTTAGATATCTAACCATTGTAGAATCCAGAGTTCCAGAATCATGTCCATTGTCAAATAATCTCCATTCAATGCCCTAACATCATTCCCATTAGAATCCTGTCCTTCCCAGAAATCTGAAGTCTGAATTCTGTCCATTAAGGAACCCTGATCATTACATCCAGACTTTATCCTGCTTAGAATCCTGTCCATTCTAGTAGAATAACACCCAGAATCCTCTCCATGGCAAAATTCTATCCATTCCAGCATTCGGATTATTCTAGAATTTTGAACTTCATAATCCTCTCCGAACTAGAATTTTGCCCACTTTAGAATCATTAATTCCATCCTATGAAGAATGCTCTACTTTCCTGAATCCTGCATTTTGTAATATCTCCATTGCAGTTTCCAGGATTATAGAACTTCCCCACTATAGAACCCTGTCTATTATAGAATCCTGAATACCATCCAATTTAGATTCCTATCCATTATAAATACTGAGTTCCAGAATCCAGTCCGTACTTGAACCTTGTTCATTCTAAAATCCAGAATTCTAGAATTCTGTCTCTGTAAGGATTTTTCCATTCTAGAATTCAGAACACCATGCCATTTAGAAAACTCTCCATTCGATAACCATGAATTCTAGATTCCTCTCCATTCTAGCATCCTGTGCAGTCTGAAATACTGAACAGCATTCCATTTAATATTTTGTTCAATGAGGGATCATGTACATTGTAGAATCCTGAACTCCAGACCCCTACCCAATATATAATCCTGTCCATTATAGAAACATGAACACCATGCCATCGAGAAATATGTCCGCTCTACAATCATGCATTCTGACATTCTCTCCATTTTAGAACCTTGTCCCATAAGATATCCTGAATAGCCTTTCATTTAGAAACATGCCCATTCAAGAAAACTGTACATTCTAGAATCCTTTCCAATCTAGAATTCAGACTTCAGAATCCTGTCTGTTCTTTAAAGCTGTTCATAGAATAATGAAAACCATCCCATTTAAAATGTTGTCTATCTGGAGTGCTCAACTGCAGAATTCTGTCCACTCAAAGTTCCTGTCTATTGCTGAATCCTTGCCAATCTACAATCCTGAACGCCATTCCATTCAGGATCTTGTCGTTTCTACAATAATAAGTTCCAGAACCCTGTCTACTCTGAACCCCTGACGATCCTCCAATTTAGAATCTATTCTCTGCTGCAAACCAGGATATTAATATGGTCAATTGGAAAATCCTGCCCACTCTAGAATCCTGAACAACATCCCATTTAGGGTCCTCTCCTTCCCAGGCTCCTGAATCCTAGAATCCCTCCATTCTAGAACCCTACCCTTCCAAGAATCATGAATTCCAGAATCATGTCCATGCTAATATCCTGACAATTCTAGAATCAAAAATAGCATCGCACTTAGATAACTGCCTGTTCTACTATTCTATCCATTTTGGAAACTTGAACACCATTCCATTTGGAATCCTTTCCGGGTCAGAATGCTGAGTTAGAGAATCCTGCCGATTCTAGAAATCTGTTCACTCTAGAACCTTTAATACATCCCATTTAGAATACTGCCCATTCTTTAATAATGAGTTGCAGAATCCTGTCCATTTTAAAAATCTTACAATTTTGGTATTCTTAACACCATCCCAATTAGAATCCTGTCAATCATAAAATCCTGAATTTTAATATAGTACAATTGTCTACATTCAAGAATCCAATCCAATCTAGAATTCTGAACAACAGCCATTGAAAATCCTGTCCAATCTACAGTCCTGAGTAACACATATTTCTCCTTGCAAGAATACTATCCATTCTTGAACATGTCCGTTCTAGAATCCTAAATCCCAGTATTCTGCCCATGCAGGAATTCTCTCCTTTCTAGAACCCTGGCCACCATCCCATTGATAATATTTCCACCCTATAAGCCTGGATTTTTAGGAAGGTCTCAAGTATAGATTTCTGTTATATCTAGAATCCTAAGCACCATTCCACTTAGAATCACTCCAACTCAAAAATCCTCTCCATTCTTGAGTCCCATAAATTCTACAACCTGGAACACCAATCCATTTTGAACCCTTTCCATTCTGGAATCCTGAATTCCAGAATCCTACCCGTGCTAGATATTTATCCATTCTAAAATCCAGCCTGTTCTAGAATTCTGACACACACGCCATGTAGAAACCTGTCCATTTAGAATTCTGAATAGAATCCTAAACGGAATCAATTCCATCTATAATCCTGAGATCCAAACCCCATCCATTCTATAAAATTGTGCATTCAACAATCCTGAACGCCATCGCATATAGTATTATGTCCATTCTAGAACACTGGATTACAGCATCCCCTCCATGTTAGTATCCTGTCCTTACTAGAATACTCAAGCTCAACCTACGTAGATTCCAATTCATTCTTGAACACTATCTTCAATAATTGTGTCCAGGCAAGATTCTGTCCATTCTAGAATTATGAACACTATTCCATTTAGAAACCTACGATCCATTCCACAGTCCATTCTACAATTTCTGCATTTTAGAATCCTCTTTATTATAGATTCTTGTCCATTCTAGAATCCTCAGGTGCACAGTAATGCCCGTTCTAGGTTCCTGTCCATTCTACAATCTTCAATTCCTGAATCCAGCCCACTTTTGAATCTTGAACTATCCCATTTAGAATACTGTCCATTCAAAAATCCTGAAGTCTCCAATTCTGTCCATTATATATTCCTGCTGATTCTAGGATCCTGAATAAAATCCCATTTAAATTACTGTCCAATCGAGAATCTTGAATTCTAGAATACCTCCATTCTAGAATGCTGTTTTTCCCCCATAGAGTCCTGAATACCATCCAATATAGAATAGATTCCATTACAGGATCCTGAGTTGTGGAGCCCAGTTCATTCTATAACCCTGTGCATTAAACAATCCTGAACACCATCACATTTAGAATTTGTCTACTCTAGAACCCTGTATTCAAACATCCTGTCCATGCTAGTATCCTCACCATTTTAGAACCCTGTCTAAACTAGAATACAGGATCTCTTCCGATTTAGAATGCTACTCATTCTTGAAACCTAAATTCTTCAATTGTGACCACGCTAGAATTCTGTCCATTCTCGGTTTCTGACCAGAATGTCATTTAGAATCGTCCCCATTCTGGAAGCCTGTCCATTCTGGAATCCTGACTTCTAAAACCCTGAATTCCAGAATTCTGCCCATTCTATAATACTGAGCATCACCCCAATTAGAATCCTGATCATTCTATTACCCTGAGTTTTAGACTATCCCTACTCCAGAATCATTACTATTCCATAATCGTGTCAATTCCAGAACCCCAGAGTTAACGAATTCTCTCCATTCCAGAGTCACTTCCATCTTGAATGCATAACAGCATCCATTTGGAAACCTCTCCATTATATAATAAGGAATTCCAGAGTCATGGGCATTTTAGATTCCATCGATTCCCTCATACTGTCAATTCTAGAAACCAGAACACCATTCCAATTGGAAACATGCCCTTTCTAGAATTCTAAACTTTAAAATCGGTCCATTCCAGAATCCTGTGTACTCTAAGAACTTTACCAAGATCCATTTAGAATCCTCTCAATTCTAGAGTAATGAATTCCATAACCATGCCCCTCTTAGGCTTTCGTTCATATTAATATCATGATTATTCCAGTACCCTGAACACCATTCTATTTTGAAAGCTGTCCTTTCTAGAATCCTGAATTCTAGAATCTCTCCATATTGGAATTCTGTTCTTCTGGAATCGTGAACACTATCCTACTTAGAATCCAGTTCATTGTAGAATCCTCATTTCCAGAATCCTGTCCAATCTATAACACTGTGCATTCAAGGCACCTGAATACAATTCCATTTAGGATCCTGTCCGTTCTAAAACCCTGAATTCTATAATTCTAAGCATTCTAGAATTATGTGCATTCAAATATTGTAACTCAGTTTCCTCTAGAAGCCTGTCAGTTCTGCAAACTTGAGTCTAGGATTCTCATTCTAGGGTCCTGTCCCCCCAGAATACCAATCACCATTCTGTTTAAGATCTTGTCAGTTCAAAAATGCTTCCCCATTCTAATATACTGTCTATTCTAGAAATATGAACATACTTCTTTTTAGAATACGTTCTATTTTAGAATCCTGAGTTCTGGAATCATATCCACTAGAATCCTTTCTATTCTATAATCCTGAGATGCGGAATCCTCTCCATTACAGGAATACCTCAATTCCAGAATACTTAACACCGTTCCTATTAGAATACTAAAATTCTGAGTTCTAAGCTGTGGCCATTCTAGAATGCAATCTTGTATAGTACCCTGAACATTCTTCCATTAAAATCATGTCCATCGAGAATACTCTCCACCCCAGAATCCTGTTTCTTCCAGTACATTTTACACCATCACTCTTACAATTCTGTCTTTCCCATCATCCTACGGATCACTCAATTTGGAATCCTGTCTATTCTAGGACCCTGAGTGCAGAATCCTGTCCATTTTAAATACTGTTCATTCCATATCCCTGAACACCATCTGATTTAAAATCTTGTCCCTTCTAGAATGTTAAATTCTATAGTTCTGTTCATTTTATAATCCTGGACGTTCTACAATTCTGAACCCCATAAACAATCCCCTGCACTACAGATTCTTGAATTATAGAAACCACCACTTTCTAGAATACATTCTGTTATATAATCTTGCTTTCTATAGAAAACAGCACCCTCCCACTTAGATATCAATAATCCTGTTTTAGAGCCCCCAGTCCTTTTTAGAACTATGTCCCTTCCAGTCTCCAGAACATCATCCCATTTGGAGTTCTGGCCAAATTAGAATCCTACTCATTCTAGAGTCCTGTGCATTCTTGAATCCTGAACACTATCCCATTTAAAATCCAGTCTATTGAAGAACTCGACATTCCAGAATCCTGTTCATGATACAATCCTGTCCACTCTAGAAGCCTGAAAACCATCCTATTCAGAATTCTGTCCATTCTAGAATCCTACCAGTTCTAGGATCCTATCCATTCCAGAACACTGAATATCCAAACAAGTAGAATCCTGTCCTTTCTAAATACCTAAGTCTTCAAAAGCTGTACATTCTAGAAAACAGTCTATTCCAGAAACATGAACATCAGCCCATTAAAAACCTGTCCACTCCATTATCTTAAAGTGTAACCTTTTATCCGTAACACAATTGTGTCCTTTCTAAAATCTGGAACACCAACCGATTTAGAGCTCTGGCCATTCTAGAATATATGCATTCCAGAATCCCCTCCATTTTGAATCCTGAGCACCATTTCATATAAAATCCTGTCCATGGTTGAATCCAGATTTCCAGAATCCTACTTGCAAGAATCAGGTCCATTCTAGAACCCTGAACACCGTCTGATTAAAATCCTGTTCCGTCTAGAACCTAAATTCTAGCATCTCTTCATTCTATAATCCTGTGCATTCTAGAATCCGGAACAACATCCCTTTTCAAATCCTACCTATTCTAGAAGCCCGAATACAATCCCGTTTAGAATCTAAACTCTGTAGAAGCCTGAATTCTGCCATTCAGTCTGTTGCAGAATCCTATGCATTCTAAGTCCTGTCGAATTCCGTTTGGAATCAGGTCCATTCAACAACGCTGTTCATTCTAGAATGCTGAACACCTTCCCATTTAGAATCCTGTCGATTCTAGAACCCTGGATTCCAGGTTTATGTCGATATTGGAATCCTATCCTTTATAAAATCCTGAATGCCATCCCACTTAAAATCATTCTCTACCACCCTGAAGTCTAGGACTCTCTCCATAGCAGAATCCTGCCCTTTATAGACTTCTGAACACTATTTCATTCAGAATCCTGGCCATTCAAGGGCGCTGTTCACTCTGGAATCCCATGCATTTCATAAAACTGGATTCCAGAATTCTCCATTTCTAGAATTTTGTCCCTTTTCAAATTGTGAATACAATTCTTATTGGAATCTTATCCTTTCTAAAATAATGTGAATTCTAGAATCATGAAAATAATCCCAAGTAGAATCCAGCCCATTTTACAAACATTAATCAAGAAAATCTGCCCATTCTATAAAACTGTCAATATGCAAACATGGACAACATCACAATTAAAATCCTATTAGTTCCATATTCATAAATTATATACTTCTGACCATTCCAGAATTCAGAACAGCATCCTGGTTGCTGTTAATGGTTAGTGAAACAATAAAAACTTTAAAATGAAAGATAATGCAATTAAATGCTGATTTAACACTGTCGAGGTAGGGCTAAAAATAGAGGAAATAGTTAATAAAATTGTAACTAGGGGAGAACTGAGAGACTGAAAGACATAAGGTGTCAACATTTAACTTGCACTGGGCAAAATTTAATATGGCAGACAGTAATATGTTATGTGTGTATATATCCTATCAGGAAGAAACACAAACATGCTATGCAGACTTACAGTCAAAAGCCACTATAGCTACATTAAAGTATATTTCTAAATTCTCTTGAAAATGACACCATACAAATAAAGAAAAATAAATATTGCAAAAAAAGAAGCTAAACATATAAATGAACCGAGATTTCCCTCCTGTTTAATTTAGCCTGTCTGAGAGTATAGTTGACCACCCAAAGTTAATTTCCATCTTTGGGCCAATCCATTCAGGCAGCTCACACATGAAGAAAAATATTCAAAAATTCCCTATGGAAAGTTCTTGGCTCCTACTGGGATATAACCGTAGTTGAATTCTGGATTTGACTTCTTACAAACAGTTGTGACTTCAGCCTGGGCCCTTTCAGATTTACTGAAGACTATACACTCCCATCACAGTAGCCATAAACTAAACAGTGCTTCCACAGCCTTCAGCAATAACCCTAAACTCATAGGGAAGGTGCTTCCCCTTCACAAATAGGTTTTACTTCTGTGACTCATAACTGAAAGGATGGCATACTTGCATCTCAAAAGCAATCTCCATTCCTGGGGGTTGGGGAACTGATTACTTCATCATGGAAGGCAACAGAGAAGGCATTGAGACATATTTATCAGGATAAAAATAATAATGCATTTAAAAGTAATAAAATTAAAAATATCAAACTATTTTTCAAAATCCATTGATATTAAAGGATAGGTAGTTCACGCAAAATAACAAAACAGAAGCAATAACATTGAGAGGTACACCAATATATATGGATTTATATTTACATATTATTTAACCACGAAGTGGGTAAGTATAGATTTTTTTCTTTGTGTATACACAGAACATGCTCTCAGACCACATAATAGACACAAAACATATCTATGAACTGTAGGAATATTAAAACATATCAAACCATCATAGATTACACTGGTGGAAAACTATAAATCAAAAAAGAAAACCAAAAAACACAAAAATGTGAGATTACTCAGTGACATTATGTAAAAAATGAATGGGTAAACAGAGAAATTAACAAAATATATGAATGTTACTGAATTTATGCAACACTATGCTTTTGATGAACTTGTTCATTCTGGCCGATCTCTCACAGCACGTAAGTGTCATCCTTAAATGCCTGTATATGTTTTAAAAAGCAGTGGTACATATACACAATGGACAGCTAAAAAGAATAGAAGTTTAACTTTGCATTTACATATATGAGACCTAGCTGTATTATACTCAGTAAAATATGTCAGTCACAGAAAATACAATTCCATATGTTTTTATTTATATAAGGATTCTAATAAAAAATGTAAGTAAACAAACAAGGCAGAGACAGACTCAAAGATGAAAAAAGGGGCTGCTGGTTGTCATAGAGGCATGCAACAATGGGAGTGGTGAGAAATGTTGAAGAATTAAAAATTACTGATTGGCGGTGAGAAAGCCATCACAGGTTCATAATAGACGCTGTGGGAAATGAGGTTGATGATATTGGAGGAAATAAGTGCAGTGCCAGGGACGGTCAGTAAATATTGCAGGAAATAACTTGTAAAGATTATAACTCTCTGAGGAGGGTATATTCAACAGTATTCAACTGAAAATATTTTTAAGTAAATATGAAAAAGCGCATTAAAATGGGAGTTATTTTCTAAAACCTAAATATTTCATACACATATACATTTATAAAGGAATGAAAAGAGAAAGTTTACAAAATCTTAGGAAACATGCCAAATGCAAGACACTTGGGGAACCTCTTGGTTACTTACTAAGTGGTATCGTGGCCACCACCTCCAATGTAAGGGCCACATATCAAATGATGACATAAAATCACTTTGTTCTTTAGGGATGATCATACATTTCCACACACATGGCTTAATTACTACCTCAGCAGGCCCTGGAAATCTCTGAGGAGTATGTACGTTAGACAGGGAAGAGAGAGCCTCTATAGATCACGAATTCAAGGTTAATTTCTTTCAACTTTTCTATAACAGTGAGAGTGAGATAAATAAGATGAGAATGTAGACTTAGTTGGTGGAAACTATATTGGTAGGACAATAAAGAAAATAAAGCTAACAGCAAATTGCTATATCTTGGAAGAATAGTCATACTTGGATTAGCTGTATCTCATCAAATCTCTTTGAAGTGTGTTGTAACAATGGCAAGTTCTCTTCAGTCTGCTGATCTATAGATTGTCAACCTGTAATGCTATATTGCAGAAGGCTTACGATGATGTTCACCAATGTGTTTTTTGTGGTATGAAACAGTATAAATGTGAAAGTGTAGCCCATCTGCACCTCCACATTCAACTTCCCCCTCTCCATTCTCCATTATTTATACCTCAGAAAAATTATCTAATATATCCCTGGCCCTATGTATTTTATTTTATACATGTGAGGGCATTTACTCATCCAATGTTCAGTGTGTCCTCAGGATCCCTGAGGCTACTGAGAAGAATAGTGTGTGAGCCATGCTCTCAAAGAGCACACAGGACAAGGGCAGACTGCCTCATGAAATAACACCAACAAGGATGAGAGTGGCCTAATGAGCACTCAGAGAAAAAAAGCTGTATCTTCTGCCTACATGGATGGCATTGGAAGTCATTTGCACACTTTCGCGTTTCTGTTGAACAGTCTGAAAACGATATGACATCTTTAAGTCATCATATTGCTTTGAGTTTGAAAGATAGAATCTGATGCTCAGCAGGGATGACAGATTATTTCCTGGAGGAGACCACTTTGATGCTAGGGAGACTATCATGAACCATCCACTGTACAAACAGCCTGTACATCAATGAGCTGACCTCTATCACGGTTCTCAGTGCCTCTCTCGTTTCACTAAAAAAGAAAATAAGTGCCGCGGAAATCATCAGTGAGATGAACGATGAACTAGTGTGTGGATCAGAAGGCATGTGATTGATAAAACTATAAAATCATTCACGACAGTGTAAGTACACTAGAGGAACTACGCAATTGATACCACTACACTGATAAAGTGATCTGATATACATATTTAAATTTCCTATATTCCCAAAACTCTCTGAATCTTCCTACTTTTACCTGCACTTTGTTTAAGGGGGTGATATTATTGTCAATGTGCTTTGGGGAGTACTTACCTTTTGTTCCTTTCTGAGGGTTGCCCCAGAAGGTTGGACTGCAAGGAAATGAGAAATCATTGCTTTGCTATGAATATGTTTTGAAAATATGGAGATTCTACTGAGGTACACAAAGTAATGCATTAGAGAATAGTACAAGGGCAATCTGGGGATTACTGGAAAATGTTTTCCGGGCTATTAATAAGACCTAGGCTCCTGTTGGCGATATCAACTAATATGAATCAAAACGTTGAGGTCGACAAAGCATAATCTGGACTTCCTATACTGTCAGTTATCTGTGAAAATAAATTGTCTTTTCAGGACAACAGAATAATAAAGGTCAAGTATCCTTGTGGGTACTGCATTGATATAACAACACTGTCTATGTTTTTTTCCCATCTTTATTGTGAAGTGGCAGTTCCAGGATAATGGCCCTATGTTCACATCATCTCTGCTTTTTTCTCAACTTTACACCGCGTTCCTTCAGTTGATAGAGTCTGATCAGCACCGGAATATCCCCAGTACAAAGCGTCAGGTCAGTAGTCCATAGAAACAGAATTTCCATGAAGCAAAAGTCAACATCTTGACTTAAGCTGTGTTTTAAGATCAGAGCCATTAAAGAAGACCAACACTCCCTACCGTGCTCTCACAAAACAAGAGAGGTTGACAATAGACCGACACCAGGAGCTGACTTGAAGAACACACACTCTGCACACTGGTCCACAACCTCAAAATCCTTAATCACCATGAAAGATTTTTTCCCCATACGACTCCTTGCTCACCATTGGACAGTTAGGCCTTACAGCACTGCTCCCCTGATTGGCTTCCATCCTTCCACCTTTCTTGGTGACAGCTATTCCAAATTAGTGATTTCTTATTCATTTTTACATCTCTTACATTTGCTGCTTATTAATGTATGTAAGTAGAAATTTACATAATTATTTTACACATTTGAAAAGTTTACATGAATATCCACTTACTTTCCATCAGACTGCTTTTCATTTTGCTTGGCTTCTGAACACAAACACATACCATGTCAGCACTGATATACATCCGGGCATAAACGAGGTCTGTAAAGGGAGGGTTGACTTGGTTCCCCTAGATCCTCGCCTTGCTGCCTTGGAAAAAATCCTTCATCAGGAGCCTCATTAACCTCCACTGGGGGCATCTTGCGAGGGCCACATTGACACAGGGAACCTGGTCTAGGGGCTCTGAGACCTGGATAAAAAACAACACCTTTTTCCTGAAAGTGAAGGTCATGAGGGAGGATCTTCCAGCACTAAGCCAGTGCGACTAATGACTATGAGCCTGGGAAGTCTACAGCTAGCTGCAGGGAACTCTGCATTCTTAGGACCAGCCTCTCTCTGACACAGAACGGCAGATTCTCCCAAGGTTAGAGTTCACACCGAAGAGAGCTGTGCGCAGTGCCACCTGAGACAGATTCAACTAAGTAGCACATCACGTTTATCAGGTTCCCGTGCTCCAGAACTTCCCATTAAGAAGGGCAAAGAACCTACGGTAATTCTTTCTCAGGATTCCCTTCTGACTTTTCTCCCTGTCTCCTTTTGCTGTCCACATTTACCCAGTAAATAAAACAGAAATGCCCTTGTCAGCATCTTCTTCATGGAGGACATAGTAGATTTCAGTCCTATTTCTGTACTGTGAGTGAGAACATGGAGAGGTCCTTCTGTTCCTCCTCGGTAGTAGGCTGAGGCTGCTGGTGGCCTCTCCTCAGGTAACATGAAGCTCTCTGGACCTCCACCTGTGCCATGGCTCCTCCAGCACCCAAGTGTTCTCCAGCTTCCCTGACTCTGACCTTCCAGGCTGGGTACTATTTTTCTCATGAACATCCTGCATGTTCTCAGAGAAAGCTACCCCACGAAATGGTTGTTTGCAGAGCATTGAAGAAGACCTATCTCCAGAAACGTATTCCCAGTCGGTGCCCCGATCCCTGAGGTCACTCCGTGCCTTCTCCCAGGTTTGAAGCACAGTGCTTTGCCACCACGAATCCTGTTCTTATCCACACCGAGTGCACTCTGCATAGGGAAATGCAGGGCTGCTCCTTGGCCCAGTCCCCAGTGAAATACTGGGGCTAATCCCTCCCAAGCTCTGTCCTTCTTGGTGGTATGCCTTGTCCTTGAGATCGCTCTGCATCTTCTCCCAGCTGAAGTTACACTGGTCTTGCCCTGTCTAATGCCATTATCCTTTCTACCAAATTGCCCCACACCATCCATTCCCTTCATTATCAGATAGGGCCACTGTGTTTGCGTACTCTGGGCACATATTAGAGGAAGACAGAAGTGTTTCAAGCCCCTTCTCTCAGCAGTTCTCTGAGGTATATGGGATATGAGGGCCTCCTACCAGCTTTGCCCTACTGAGTGCAGTGCCCCCCCAAACCTTTTACCCTTTACCCCCAGGGCTCTCTGCATGTGAATGTGTATGTCCGATCCTCTGCCCAGGCTTTTGCATAGCACCGTCAACACCTCTGTCTTCTGGTTATTTCACTTGAACTTGAGATCACTCTGTCTCTTTTTGCAGCTGACCTGACTCTGGTGTTGACATGTCTGTTCTTGTTATACTTCCTTCTATATCGCCAGTTGCTTTCTGTGCTCTGGGCCATCCTTGTCACAATCCCGGTCCCAGTAGGTACAGTTCCTTGTCCCTGAGAACAACACTGGTCTTTTCTCTCAAGACATGACAGCACCCTGTGTCAGGGGGACTCACAGCTCCAGGTTCTGTCTCTATATGTGCTTGGTGGGCCAACGCAGGGATCAGGAGACACTGATCATCTAGTACAGGACTGTCACCAACAATGTCTCCAGGCTTTTCACCAAGGTCACCACTGACTGGGTTTCGGGACCGTTCTCCCCACTTCTCCCTCAAGGTGTTTCTGTAACTGTACATCAGGTTTCATGTTCTCAAGGCCAGGAGGCCAAGAAGCCTCATGAAGAAGAAGTGGTTGAGAGTGCAGGATGACTGTCACCACTTTGGTAGATCATCCACAGTGAAAGAGGAGGGATCAATCCTTGAAGGAGATATATCTGACCGAGGATGCAGGGTCACACAGAACAGCCCTCTTCATGTGAACTTAACCACATGTTGCCTTGTCAAAAGCATGTCCTCCAAAGGAGAGGCTGCCCCACCAGCAGCGAGGGATTTTGAAGGCAACAGAAAATGCACCGTTCACAGGGAAGTGGTTCTGGACCTCCAGCTACCATTCTGGAAAAAATCCCCCTGAGATACAGATGCAATCTCTCAGAGACTGAATTCTCTCAGGTGCCAGAATATGTGGTACTACACTGCAAGCTCTAGACTGATTCAAGCTGAGGGCACTTAGAGTGCTCAGGGGCGAGCCTTCAAGGTCTTACAGGGTATTGACTTGAGGGGCTTCTCAGGTGGAGTTTGGATTTGTGTTAAGGAAAATTAGACGATCCTACACCTGCTGTGTTTAGGGTTCACCGGGTTGAAGTTATTGGGTTCAGGGTGTTCTTTATTAAGCTCTGGGGAAATATGTGTTTTTAGGGTGTGGACATAGAGCCCCACCAGATTATCAGATGTGGGCATGTTAGAGGCTGAGGATGGGGGTACATAAGTTCCCTTAGGCTGGGCCTTGAAGGTCCAGGGGTGAAAGTTACTCAATGCAAAGCGCCTGTTGACCAGTCAGTCTCCTATAGCCCTTGTTGTACTGCTATACAACATTAGATGAGGGACCCCTTACAAGTTCCTGTGCTTCCCACGCTTGGGAGATGTAACTTCACAGAACCTGAGTTTCGTGCCCGTATACCCTGGTGGGCATGATCACCAAGCATCACTGGGATCCCTCAGTCTTGCCCACCAATGGGAAGTCTGATGGAAAGGTGTTAGGGCAGGAGGGTGGAACCTGATGTCAAGCCTGTGCCCTGAACTCATTGGCAAAAACCCTGCCCCAACCCTCAGCGATTGTTCTCAGTCAAGCAAGCGCCTGCCATTCATCCTTCAGAGAGCAGAGCAGATTTGATGTTTCTGTAGCTTGCTTTCTAGCTACTGGAAAGGGACCCACCCTCATGAATAGGGACCCCAGACCCACGGCAGGTATTTAGCTTGACCGATGCCCTCCTGTCGCCTGATAAAGTGTCTCTCTCTTTCAACAGGTTTTAGAGAGCACTCCAACATTTTCCTAGGCCCATATGTGCAGCTCCTTGTCTACCCCGCTGTCAGGACGTTCTACATAAGTAGTTAGATTCTATTAAACGATTTGCGTTGTGTTCCAGGAAATTGGAAAGTCACTAAATTCCAATGACAGTTTATAGACACGAAGTAACTTCCATGGGCTCAAAGATTCTAACACAACAAAGGGAGTGATACGTATAGTGAAACATCAAGTGGAAAAGTAGTGTTTTGAGTGATGGGTATTTTGCAGTAATGCAAGTCTAGGAAGGTTTCAGAAGGAAGAAGAAATGGTAAAAGTGAAGAGAAACGAAAACAGACAGACAAGAAACCCTAAGCAAGCCTAAATGGGTTTCACACAGAAATCAGGCATCTAAAGTAAATGACTCCTCATAGTGGAGTCTCTTTAGGTGTTACTGGTTAGGATGGGATAAAATAGGATGAAGTCATCTATTCCTTAACTCATTTTCACCGCAAAGGGAAATCGATATCCCTGGACTGTACATAAGTGAAGTAATGGGACTTAGACAGTGAAAGTATATAAAGGGAAACCTCACTAAATTGGAGCTCTCCGGAGCTACACTCTCATTGAGCACCTCTGGAGGCAAGTGTCAAAATATCTACCCCTCATAGGTGCAAATATGTAAGACTACAGGTGCCTAACGCCTGAAACTTCCTACCCCACAACTCAGCCAGAAAAAGCCACCATCACCCTAAATGGCATATCCCACCAATGAACTTTCCTTCAAAATGGCCACTCCCAACTTTCTCCTTTCTCCCTGTAAATGATGTTCCACTCCTTTCCTTGTGGAACTTGTCTGTGGCTTTTGATACTGCTCACTTGTCCAACATTGCAATTGTTTCTCTTTTCTGAATAAACTCATTGTTTGCTGGCCCTAGAATAGGCTACTTCAGTTTTAAAGGCAACCTCGCTTGGCATCACTCTTGGGGATCCAGAGACACATCCAGGAACCTCCAGAGCTGATGAGCAGCCGGCACAGTGTCAAGTTGACTATTCTTCTTACATATACAGAGATGATGAAGCCATGGCACTTGAGGGTTTTAGTCTAAATTGTGCTAATTTCCCTTAATGTGTAATGAGTTGAGTTCATTTATTGAGAAACGTTTTCAATTTGAAAACCAAGGACAAAAGTTGCAGTCATCATCATTGTAAAAATTAATCTTTTAGAATGAACAACATCCATTATGTTACAAAAGGGCTTAAAATTCTTTGAAGGTACCCATCTCCTCCCTCTGAGAGCTGTGATTTGTCTCCTTCACTCACTTGTGGAGATAAGCAAGGCATTCTTCTCCACATTGACCAGGCTGCATGGCAGCAGCTTTATATTTATGTGAAGTTTTCAGACAGACTTAAAAGGCTATGTTTTGAGGTTAACAAGGGAGATGCTCTTGGTATGTCCCATTTGGAGTAGAGGTTTTCAGAAGAATTCAAATTAAAACTTGATGTTTTTTAGTCACTTCCTTAAGCAAGACTTACCATTCACAGGCCTGAGTCCGTTGCATTGGTAATTATTAAACTGCCAATACTCTTAAAAAGGCCTGTTATCCCTAGAGGCATCATAGGAAGCTGACCTTGGTGTAACACCTGAATTCTATCCTTTCACTAGTTACAATTTTGTGTTGTTGAAAATTCATGTCCAGGGAATTAGGGTTCATCTGTAGTTGAAGTTCCTTTGTCATATATATTAACTGTCATTAACATCCCTACTACCCCACATCAGATGTTTGGTGGTAGAACTAGGGAATGCGAGGAAATACACACTGTGTATTGAGAGGTCCTGTGATTGTGCATAGGCTGGTTTACTTACCATTGCAACATGAGGAGACTTCTGAGGCTACGGCTGTCTATGGGAGTAGGGCTATTGCCCTCTACCCTTTTGTTTCCATTTTTTTAGTGCCAGACGATTTTGAAAGGTATAATCCTGCCCAATTTTAACCTACATCTCTTATATCAGAAATGTTGCTCCACATGGCTGCACTGTTGTAAGTGACTGACTGCTGGACACTGCACCAGGACCTCACAGATTTAGAACCTGCACAATGCAGGACATTCCCCGAGGACCGAACGACGTGATCTGAACACAGAGGAGAAACCCACACTTCCAGGGAACACAGGACAACTTCCTCAGTCTCTCAGTGACCAAGAAAACAGAGCAGTGCGGTGGGGCTAGAAATGCACGTGCTTGTGCACAGATGGACAGAGATGGCTTCCATCCAGTAGAACAAATAACCAAAATAAGGAGGCTACTCATAGAGACAACAAAAAACCTCCACAAAGGAAAATATTCAAGATATGGAACTGTGGGACTTATCTGAAAAAATCAAAGGCAGCAGTTCTAAAACAAACACAGACTTCCAAGAAAATATTGACATGCAATTTCATGATTGCTGAATCATTTTAAAGAATCAATGAACTAATTAGAACAACTGAAAGGATGGTAACTTACATTTAAAAAGTTTCTTTTTAAGGAGTCATTTATGTCACATGCATGAATCCAGTCCACTCCAAATCCAGACACATGTTTCCCATGCTTGCGAGTAAGAGCCACTATTTTTTTAAAAATGTTAACATATGTGCATTTACATATCGGTTGCATGCATAATAGCTTTGAAAAGACAGCAATTGACTGTGAACACACGCCTTCTCAATCCTGTAGACAAAAGTGTTAGTCTGAGGAACATTTTTTATACAAATGCCTATGAAGACTGTAGTGTGGTAGGTTGAAACCCTGTGCTTGTTTTGCACAGATGGTCCATTTCTAAGTTCAAAACTGGGTGGGTCATAGTAGATAGCCCTATCCAGGCATAATGCTTTGTCTTTAATGGTTTGATTTCAGATAGAGAGAGAAACATTGATGTGAGACACAATCATGGATTAGTTGTCTTACCTACATGGCTTGACCAGCGATGGAAGTTACAGCCTAAGTATGTGTTCTGAGATGGGGTCAAACTGTAGTCTTATAGTGTGTGGCATAATGCTCCAAAATCTTGAGCCACATTTTAAATTGCTTTTAAAATTCATATATATATATAGATAATATATATATTATCTATAGTTTTCAAATTCGGTATATTTCAATAACCAAGTGCATACTTAATCATTTATTTTAACTTTACAATGTGCTCTATTTCAGTCCCTTTCTTAAAACTTTTTATAACAAGTTATGCATAATTATTTCTTCTTTTTTCCTTTTTCACTTAAATTATGTGAAGCTCTACATCTCAAGGGTCTCCTGTTGGTGTCCTTTCTAAACCATAATATCAAAATATAATCAATAATCATTTATTTACACATAAATTATAGATTTATAGGTAAAATTCATATATAAATAGGTATATATGTATATTTCATAAATAACAGTTTTAAATAATGTATGGTGTATATAATTTATATTCAATATATACTTTTTATATATACATACATACATGTCTATTAATCATATGTCTTGGATGATAATAGATTTGAAGAATGATGGTGCTTGACAGTCTTGACGGTTGCCTTTCCAATAGTGCACATTACAGGACCAGGGATAGTTTTTTGTTTCAGAACACTAGAGATGCTGCGATAATCCTGGTGTTTGAGAACAGTAAAGATGATGCAGTAGTCCAGGTTTTTGAGACCCTTTCATACCCTGGTAAAGTGCGGGTGTTGGAATGTTGCAGATGCTGGAATCATGCAGGCATTGATGACACTGCAGACACTGGAACAGCTCAAATGTTGGAGAACACAGCAAACCCTGGGGTGGTCAATGTATTTCAGAACAAAAGCGTGCTTGGGTACTGCCAGTGCTTGAGGTACCACCGATGCTGAGATACATCCTCTGCCGAGAACACTGACGATGCTCAGAATGACCAAGAAGTTTGACTATGTTGCATGTTCCTGATATGGCACGTATGTTTTTGGACCACACAGACACTGATAAAGTTCCAGAAATTAATAACATTGAAAACTACAAGTTTATGATTGCAGTGATGACACTGAAAAAGTAGATATTTGCAAAGAGACACTGTAATACACCAGAAGTTTGACAGCAGTACCACAGACTGGGATATTCCATGTGTTTTATATTCGTGCCTAGGCTGGTGTACTCTTGCTGCCTGAGAACATTAGAGCTTCTGGAATAATCCAGGCATTTGAAAAGTTTACAGATGCTGGATTAGTAGAAATGAGTGAGACCACAGCAGATTTTATAACAGTCAAGAAGACTGAGAACATTGCACATGCTGAGGAGAACCTGTTTTGGGGGAAACTACAGAAGACAGAATGGTGCACTTGTCTGAGAACAATGAAGATGCTGGTATACACTGTTTCAAAAGAAAGCAAAACGTGGTACACAGCAGCTGCTTGAAAACACTGAAGACATAGGATAGTCCAGGCGTTTAAGAAAATTGCTACCTTTGGGATAGCCCCGGTGTTTGAGGTAAAAATGATTCAGTGATATTCTAGGTATCCTATAAGAATGCACACAGTAATGAAGTAGTGGTAGGAGAACACACAGAATGCTTAAAAGCATGAATGTGTATAAAGGAAAGAGACCCCAGCATTGTTCCTGTATTTAAGGCCTCAGAAGGTACTGGAATGTTGTGAGTGATTGGGAATATGGCAGAGGAAGGAGTGTGCCAAATATTGGGGGAAAAAAAGAGACAAAAGAAAAAAGCCCTGAGATAATCCAGTGTTTGAGAACACTGCTTAAGCTAGAATAGTCGTGGTGTTTGGTAACCTGAAGAACTTTGAACTTCAAATGCTCTACATATGTGATGCTGCTTGGCTTAGCTTCAGATTGTGCCGTAAATTCGGTGTTTGAGATTTTTCAAGGTGCTAAGTAAGTCCGGTGTGACCAGAAGCTTGCATACCTTTCAAAGAGACCATGTGTTGCAAGCACAGCCAATGCTGGGTATTTCATATGTTTATACTACTGAGGACTTGAGGAATCTCTGTGATTGAAGAACATTGCAGACTGCACGGTATTCTTAATATCAAACCACAAAATTTGCAGAGGTGACCCAGATGGTTCAACAGATGACAAACAGGGATAGTCCACTCGCTTAGAACAATGAAGAATGCTTGGAATGGACCACGTGTTTGGGAGTTTTGCCGGAGCTTCATATAATCCGTGAGATTGCGAACGTTGCACATGCTGCAGTCTAAGCATCATAGAACCCTGAGGATACTGGGATACTACAGGTGTTTGAACACACGAGAGGTTGTGGGGAGCTTCAGGTGTTTTAGAACAATAATAGTACTCCAGGTGTTGGGGAACTATGCTGAGACTTAAATGCACCATGTGCAGGAAGACATTGAAGATGCTAGGAATATTTAATGCGTTTGTTTACCTTTAACATACTGGAATTGACCGGGTGTTTGACCAGTTGAAGACACCTTGAGAGTGCATGTTTCTGAGACTTTGCAGATACAGGGAATTTCCCAATAGTTTGAGAACACTGCAGACAAGGTGATATCCATGTGTTTGAGCACACTCAATATTATGCGGTAGTTCAGGTGTAGGAGAACAACTTTGCAGAGCCTGAATACTAAAGAAGTCATAGGGCACTTCTGACACTGCTCAAGATGACGTTTTAGATCGTATGTGCTGGGATTCATTAGCGTTTCATAAACATTGAAAAACCTGGGATACTCCAGGCTCTCAAGCCTGCGGATGGTGCGATTCTACAGGTTTATATTTAGAACATTATAGATGCTGAAATAGCACCCGCATCTGAAAACTTGTTGAAACAGGCATAGTCCAGGTATTGAGAACATTGTACAGTTTTCATAAAGCCAATATTTGGAACAATGAAGTCGCAGTGCTTCTGAATCTGTTCACAAACACTGAAAAGGTTTAACATGCAGGTGTCCAACAACACTGCTCACCAAGGGTAGGATCTGATATTTGAGAGAATAGAAACAGAAAACACTGGCCTTTTCCACCAGCTGGAAGACACTGCAAAAACTGCAGTCTTGAGTGAGATGAAGACATTGCACCCATAGGTAATGTCCAGCTTTTGAAATCAGGAAGAACCTGGGATATTCTTGGCACATTACATATGGAATTCCTGTCATAATCCAGTAGTTTAAGAATTGTGCAGGTGCTGCATTGCTCAGGTGTTGAAGACATTGAAGGTTAACTGAATAGTCCTGGAGTTTGAGGAAGGGGCTGGGATAGTGAAATGGTTCAGACACTGCAGTTGCTGAGATTCTCCTGTGGTTTGATAATGTCCCACACAGTGATGGTGTAGGAGTGTGAACCATGGAGGATGCTGCATTTGTTCAGGTATTTTGATATCACAGATGATTCGATAGGCTGTGTGTTGGAGGGCACCATCAATTTCTGAGTAGTCAAGGCACTAGAGAGTATGGCTGGAACTGGTACAGTCCAAAGCTAATACTAAATGCTTGGGCCTGGAAGGGTCAGCCTTGAAGCTGACAATGAGCACTGATAAAGAGCAGGGTGGCAGATATACTTTCACCTGGACCTCGCTAAACGGCGTATTTGCACCTTTCACAAGGTCACATACAAGAATGAGGGCTTCCAAGGGATTTGACTGTGAGCCTCATGACTACATTGCAGCCCCGTCCTAACTATCTGTGTTCCTACTCTTCCCAGCAGTTCACCCCACACACTCCATGTTATTTATGACCATACATAAAGATTTGCTGTATTCTTTGACAGCCCATGTTTCCAACTTCAAGCAAATACTCAAAAGGTGTTTCTGCAAATGAGTTCTACTTGCACCATTGTGATGAGCAGGATGTAAGGCCTGAGGGCTGTCGACAGGGCCATAAGCATTTGGCAGCAGCTTGTGTTGCTGTTAATCTCCTCTAAGCATGTGGAATGTGTTGCCATAGGTCTCTATCTAGGGTTTGTAGACAAGAATGATGTTAAGAAACAGTTAATAACACCAAACTTTCTGAACCATTCCTGTTTGTTAAGGTACATTTCAAGCTTCTGTTCTCACTTGACGCTGCATGTGTTGAGTGTAGGTGTCTACTGTCATTGCCTTTTGTTTGCTCTAATGGTCTTTCACCGGCTCTGAGTGGCTGGTGGTTGTGCCCCTCAGCCTGGATGAGCCTACATTGCATAAACCACACTGTGAATTCTACTCAACTACTGTTTCTGTCAAGCCAATAACTGGGGGCATACAATAGAAAATGTAAGAGTTGATTGTCAATGAGTTGTGCTGAGACACTGTTGTTGTGAGTCATGGCTGTGATATTGGTATCCTCATGGTTGACTGTGTTCATTGAAGTGACTTGTATCCTAGTACTACATGTAGGGTTGACCAGAATAGCAGTTGCTGTCTGAAGTGTTAAGAAGTGGCATGGAGATACAAATTAGCAAGGAAATCTGAAAAGAAATGTGTTCACTTTTCAAACCCATGGCATGCCTGCATAGGAGGTGATATATGTAGTAAAATCCACAAAATCATTGGAGTTATGTCAAATGTATTTGTTTACCCACTTAGAACCAGCACATCTTCAGATGGATTCTGGCTGTGGGGACACTGTCCGTCATTAACTCGAAGCTATCTGGGTCCCATGGGAACCTAATGTGTCTGATGTTTCATCTCCCCACCTGCCCCTTTGTGCATTGGACAATTATTCCTCTTCCCCAAAACATGTCAGAAGAGTCCTGGCTTGACACTGGCACCATGTCAACAGCTGCAGCTTAGCACACAATCAAGAGAGATTAGCAGAGTTGGAGCAGTGCATCCTGGTGGCTCAAACACAGAGTCTGGACTCTGGTCCCTGAGAAACACTGAGGGCTGCACCACAGCTACTGTCATCAGGAGATGGTTGGTGCTGCCTGGAGAGTAGAGTTTTTCTATGGGGACAAAGTCAACACAATATGGAAGAATGAGGAAATGTGGAGAAAGCATCAGGGGACATAGTCAGGTGAGAGGGAGAAAGGCCAGTGGGGTCGGAATACCCAGTTTTTTTTTCTCGCCTGTTTCTACTGCCCACTATGAGCTCCTTCTGTTTGCACCAACCATGGAATCTCATATGCAAATGACCTCAGAGCAGTCCAAAACTCAGAGCTCATCCACAACATGCACATACCAGACCCATGTCCACGCCTGACCAACTCAACACTTTTAACCACCTTGCGTTGTCCCTGAACAGGAACAAATCTTAAAAGTAGTTCATGAATTACGTGAAATATCAAGTGTCTCCCACATATTTAGGACATGAAATAGCCCTGCCTCTAACACTATCTGAAACCCTTCGTCCAAGATGCACAAGGTTGTACCATGCTTCTACACATTCAAAAATATCATCTGCAACCACCTTGTTTTCCTGCTTATAGCACATACCTAACAAGGCACCTCAATGAGTCCCATGTCAGTAATGCCTAGAGGACATGTACATTTACCCTTCTCTGAGTTGATGTGAAGGTGACAGACAAACACACACACACACATACACACACACACACACACACACACACACTCACACATAATTTCAATCCTCATAAAGTCTAAAGATCTCTAAGTGGGGCTCCTTCAAGAAGATCTGGTCATGCCTTTGCCCTTCTGGACAAACAGTTTTGGAAATGACCCTGCATCACTTTTGCTCAAGTAGATATGGAATTGGGAAAGAAGATCCACGCGGGACTCAATCATAATGCCTTGTGTAGGAGTTGGGAAATAAACCAATGCATCTAGAGTGGCCTTACAGGTCCAGTGGGTGTCAGAGGGATGGGGAATTGACCTGAGATGCCTCTCAGGAGACAAGAGACTCAGAATTCCTCACACATCGTTCACACTCATTTCACGGAACCTCCTTCTTCCAACTGAGTTATGTGGGGTTCAGCTGCTGACAGGTGGGTGGTTTTGGAATGTAAATGAGAAGCTCCATGATGAAGGTTATTTGAACGATGTGAGCTATTCCAGCAAGGCTGAACTTTGTGAACCCGATTGTGACTTAACTTTGGGGGGCAAAAACCATTTTTACAAAATAGTTCAGCTGCGTGTTTGTGAAGATGGTCAATACAGTGAATGAACTGACATAAAGTGAATGAGATAACTTTCAGTGGGCTTGCAGTCATGGTAGGAAGGTGGTATGTGAAACGAAGGAGAGGGAATGGAAGTTACTGCTATTCTTGAATCGCACAGACCTTCAGGAGAGCTGGGACAACAGTTTTTCTGGAAGGGGAGGGTTAGGCAGTCCATCTTATTTCAACCCTGGCCTCTCTGCCAGCATTACACCTGAACTCTGCTCTTCTCCCTTGACCGATACTGAAACCGTAGTCAATTTAAAGATTTGGGTCTGCCTCATTGGGACCTCAGAGGGAAGACAAAATAATTAAGAAACATGACTTTCTTTAGAAAATCAGCAATAAAGCGAAAGCAATACTGTATTCTTATGAATATCTATCATCCGTATGTGGGTACCCATCAGCAGCAGGCACCAGAAAAGAATAAAAAAGTCACCACTCCCAATCATGAAATGTCGGTGTCCCTCTTTGTTCCAACACCACTGAATAAACAGGGTGGGTCATGCTTAGTTCTCCCTGACACAGGAAAGGTCATGATGCAAATACACTCTATCTTTGTATTGTTTCAGTATTGAAATCGGTTCCCTTTGAAGAAAATCCTGACCACAGGGCACTGTGGGCACCCTCGGTTACAAGAGGCATGTGTGTACACCCTTATAACCTTGAGTCACACTGGACTTCCAAGCAAAGGACCTGCCTGTACTATGTGCACCGGACGACTGTGGGCATTATCGAGGATGGGGTGGCCTGGGTTGAAAATGTTGTCAGAATATTCTCTGTTGACAGTATCTTCCAGTTGCCATTTCCTTCGGTTAAGAAACAGGAGTTTAATTGCGAAATAGTTAAGAGTTGAAAGATGATTTTATGGTGAACTGCAATCACTGAAGCCCCATTATCATGGTAGTACGCTACAGAAAGTTTGTCTGCAGGCTAACAAATATATGATGCAGTTGTGGCATACGCAGTTTTGGCAGATGTCATCCCAGAACTGAGTTGTCAGGAACGTCTGGGAATGGGACTTTCCCACATGTTCTCCTCTGTACATCTGCCTGTATTGAGGCAGATCAGTGGATGCTCAGACTCTATGGCATGGAAGAGAGACCTGCATAGAGCAAGTCTTCAACCTCAAGTACGCTACTCATGGCATTTGAATCTCTGTGGAGTAAACAGTGCTCTCTTCTCAATGGCTGAGTGTGGACCCAACCCCTATACTAAAAACAAAATTGGTTTTCCTGCACTAAGTCTGAGTAGACTTTGCCACTGGAAGCATTTCAGAAACAGACATGAGATCTCAGACATCCTGTGTCAGATACTGGTTCATATTCAATGTCAAGACAAAAGATTGCTATTACCCTTCCCTTCATACAGATTAGGCAATGGACACTGAAGAGCTGATAATCTTGCTTTATGTCACACTGTTGGAGGGACACCATGGAGCCTCTAGCATTGTAAGGAGAGATCAGGCATCCACATGCTGTGGATTATGAGATGTAAATACTGAAGCGGCAGCAAGAAATGTGAGAGATCATGTGCCAGAACTGAGTCTGACTGATGGCCGTGCCCAAGTACTCATCACTCACTACCTTTCACCTGTGAGGCTATCAAGTCCTGAGGAAAAGAGAATGGGATCCGAGCTAAGCTAACGGAAGTGTCGTGGGGCCCAAACAATAAGGAGCGAAAACCCCTTTTTCTAGGAATCTAGAGAGTATGTGTGTATATTCGAAGTAACGTTAAAGAGAGAAAGCAAAGTCCCCAAATGATAGTTGGTTCTCTCTGTTCTACCAAGTCATGAAAGAAAAACATGTCAACATTCAAACCTCTCTCCAGGGACGCAAAACTGATTTCATTCCAGGCTTGTCCGTTCCTTAAAAATTAAGAAATTCTGTATCAAAGTGTTTCTCCAAACATACCTGTTACACAACTGCCTCCCATAGAACTCCAACCTAACTAACAACTTTTCCCTCTTGAAGATGAAGTAATCCCAAAGAATTTCCCCACTAATGTTTATATTACAAAAATCAGCAGCAGAAAACCTTAGAAGAGAGTCATAGCACTGTGCGAGTGAGCACAGCACATTGTGACAACTCCTCAGAAAATTATCTGGTGGCTGAGCTTTGATCACAGGCACGGCATTTCCAGCTGATATGCATCCATTGGATCACCGTTTCTCCTCTCTGTGTGGAGGCCCAGACCTGAGTGACCTTATCAAGCATGAGGCCTGACCTCTTCCCTTTCCTGTTCTAGCTGATGCCTCAGGACAGGTTCTTTGCCTACAGTTATCATGATATACATTAAGTCTGCGAGAGTCCTTCCCTGACCAACTGCTGCACCACAGCCTCCCCTCTCGCTGATCCCTAGGCACTGTTCCTGGATTACTTGTCTCCAAAACACCTTGCACTCTATAACGTGGCACACATATAAGTGCATGTACATAGATTTCCCTCCTTCACCTGCCATCTGGTCAAGATATCTGATTCTGATCGAGTTGTTCTTCAGTATTCCCTGCTCCTGAAATCTGTTTGGCTGATATTAGGAGTTCAGTGGACAGACAAATGAAATAATGAGTAAGTTCATACAGGCATTCACATTTCACTCAAATAACAGGAGGTCTATTAAAAAGAAATACCTCAAAATAATCAGAAAAAATGGATTTGGTGATATACCTGGTTAGGGGGTGTAACATTTTTGGGGGAAGGCATCAATGATATTTACTGCTGAATGCTTTTAAATAATCTATGCATGAAGTATTATAAATTTAGAACACAAAGGAAAGTATACATATTGTCCCGCAAGGATGAAGAGTAGAGAAAGTCAATCCTGGATTTATGTTGCATCTGACATGACACTTTCCTGATGCCACAGTGGATTTTACTGTGCTTCAAAATTGCGTCATGAAAATATCTAATGAGAGCTGTCTCTCTTTTCCCCATTTGGAAGAACATTGGTACCCTTCTACTCCCAGCATAATGTTCCCTCTGTCACTAACCAATACTCTGGATGTCCAGCTGATCAGTGTACTCATTCCTGTACAACCCTACCAGCTCACAGCCCTGCCCGATGTCCTAGGTTTTGTTGAAACTCTGCCTGTAATATCAGAAGGTCACCAGGTTCTGCTCCTCTTCATGTAAGCACTGTTCACATTCCTGGAATTGAGGCAGATGAAGAGAAATAAAACCACACCAATGAAACTCCACTAACCATCACATTATGCCCAGCTCCTCACTGACTCTGCAAGTCCTCAGACTGAAGTCACCCATTTTCCGCTACAGTCCATGCAAATCTT
This sequence comes from Mormoops blainvillei, assembly GCA_004026545.1. Taxonomy (NCBI): domain Eukaryota; kingdom Metazoa; phylum Chordata; class Mammalia; order Chiroptera; family Mormoopidae; genus Mormoops; species Mormoops blainvillei. The sequence goes on from PVJD01007856.1 coordinate 76,774, forward strand.
CTGTTCTGTTCCTGAGTCTCTGTGGTATGTCCCATGATAGCCTATCACCAAGACATGTTTATGGTGGTTATTTTCCAAGCTTGGTTACAGGATGAAGCTCCACTGTTATAAGTGATAAAAGCCAGCTGCCTTTAGCTTCTTAAAATGCTATTTTGAGTTGTTATCTTTTTTAAAACAACAGAGATGGTGCTGGATCTACCCTAAGCTTCCAAATAGAGCAATAATTCCATGCTGTTCCACAGATCAATGTTATCTTCTGTTGAGAGGCCTTTCTCAAATCTCACCATGCTTCCCTTACAGTACATATCACTTGAGTCCCCAAACTTCCCATAGAAACATTCAAGTCTCTTTGTCTTAGCTGAATAACACAGAGGAGTAAGAATCTACTCACACTCTCTTTCCCATGCAAAAAGTGGACCTCTGAGGAAACCTGCCCTGGTCTTTCCTCTGATGGACCCAGAATCAACATAAAATAACACTGGGGTGTTCTGTTGAACTCACCGATTTAGCCTACTCTTGGTTTTCTTTATCTTGGCACTGTACTCCTGGAGAATGAAGAAAACTACTGTTAACTATCCTTAAAGCCAATTGCATCTCATCTGCTTCAATATTTCCCCATTGGGATGTTTGTTGTGCAATCTCCTCAATCCTGGATCACATCTGTGTCAACTAACAAGTTTTCAGTGTTTATGTAATATCATTAGGTCAATATGTGCTCAGTCCCGAGCCCTTGGTGAATCTACGATCTTTCAGGTTTATCCCAGGGTCGAAATATTGCCTCTCATCGGGATTTAGAGAGTAAGGCCCTGTGCAATTTTTATCTCTTTTACTCTTAAAGGTCTCTTGCTTGGAAATAGGAGTGTGTGAAGAATAAAGAGGAGCCGAGGGCTGAAGGAAACGACTGAGGGAGGTATGATGACAGAGAAAGGCATTTGGGGCATTGAGAGATGAGAGTCTCCATTGGAACCTAGAATACTAAAGAACTTCCCTCATCCAGCTTGAACAGGATTTTTTCTTGTCATGCAAATACTCATATATTTTGCTTTGTCAATCTGCATTCCACAAAAGAAGTTAAAGTTTTTTTTTTCCCATTATTTGTTGGAGGGCAGGTAAGAGCCACAGCAATAATTTTACCCTACTGACATCAGGGCCCTTAAAGCCTTCATGGAGATTCACCTGCCAATGGTGACCACAACTTATTTTTCCTGTCTATCATATATGCATCCTAGTCTGTCTGTGCCATGAGAGCAGGAGCTCCCAAAAGGAGAGGCCACCCTTTGAATGTTTAAATTCATGCCAGCACGTACTACCTAATCCTTAACTAGGAGTCCCATGTTCATGCAATACCATATCGGTATATGGTGCTCAAAGTACTACCTTCCTGTGAGACTCTCCTGTAGGAGATGAGGACCTTCCAAGCCACAAAACGGATGTGTGAATCCACACAACCGGGTAATGTAAACACTTCTCACTACACAGGCTTATGGACTCTTAGATGTCTCCTTGTCCAGTGTGCTCTGTTCCTCAAAAGGGCCAAAGCAGAGACCCACTGGCAGGGCAGAAATTTCATTCCGCACTCCATGTCCAGCCTTAGGGTGGTCCGCTGGTCAAGCCATGTGGTAGAGTGAGAACTGAGTCATTGGGATGACCCTAGTGCTGCACTGTCTCTTACAAAAATAGGGGGACCATGGCCAGTGTAGCTCTAAAGACAGAAGCCTGGGCACTTCTCACAGTCTTGACGTGAAAGGACCAGGGGTTAGAAAATGTATAGTGTGTATTCCTGGACATGTTTTTTTTTTTTTTTTCCAGACAGAGCTCAGGACCTCCCATCACTGTGTCTATATCCTTTTCTTGGGCTCCCTGTGTGAATGGAGTGACTGAGCTCCAAAAATTACATACAGGAGCCTGGAGTACGGTCTCTTACAGAGGTTGTGACCATCGTGCTGCTCTCTGATCTCTATGTACATGACGCTTTCTTTCCAGTAGACTATACAACCTCATAGCAATATAATTTCCCCTCAGTTCTAAGTTGGAAAATAGTTGATGAGTAAGTGTGTGGGGTCTCGAATTTTAGTTCCTCCTTAGTTAGACTTCACACAAAGTCCTCTCTTCAAACACCCTCTGTCTTTCTACCTTGCCTGCTATTTTCTTATGATAATTGTTTGTTGAGACACGTGAACTTAACACTTACAAGAACTGGTTGAGTCCATTCTAATTGCTACAACTCCAAATCATCTTCTTTAACTGCCCACCATTTAACATTCACAGAATGCTCAATGAGGGAAGGGGGTGGACTTTAGTCATTAAACAAGACCTAAGTATTCAATACCAAGAGAGAACTGAAGTGTTGAACACAGA